>OMLM01009407.1:51120-61742 GCA_900302695.1 Helostoma temminkii
CTTAGAGTGAGTTATAGTAAAACCTGCTTACCTTCTTCTGAGATATACGAGTTTTCTCCTATTTTGTGTCGACAGAGGAAATTATTGAAATTTTGGAAACCAATAGGAAATGCATTCATCAGACTTACCTAGGTGCTGTCTCATTTAAAGGCTGTGGCTTTGCCCAGGACAGGTGTGGGCAGGCTGGTAGGGGGCGGGGTTTAGGGTCTCCCAGGTGAGCCTCCAGAACCTTGGAGTAACGGTAGAGGTGGTTGCCTAGAGTGAAGTAAGGACAGAGGGAGAGGAAAAATTACTTAAACTGTAGCTATGTAGTTTTTTTTTTACTAAACAAATATCATCACATAAATAATAATAAATTCCCTCTTTACCTTCAAGTCTCTGTGGCAGTGGGTGCTCAGTGCCTGTAGGAGGTGCTACCCTGCTGTGGGAATGGCTGAGGCTTGGAGGGGTCATGCTGTAGGAAGTGTACTGAAGGAGAGCGTCCAGCAGCCAGAAACAATCTGAAAGATAGATCAGAAACAAAACCAGAGGGTATTTAAAAGGCCTTTGTGTTGTGTGTAAAAATGTTCATCAGCACACGCTAAAGACATGTTACCTTTCTGTCTGTGGCTGTCGTCTATACAGTTAGAATCTCCATACAAAGCAATCCGACCTCCCCCATCAGACGGCGTTTGGTACAGTCCAAGGATTGGAACGCCTTCCACCACTGCTGTCTCCTGCTTTAACACTTCCAGACCTGTGAAGAGAAAACACACACACACACACACACACACACTGTGATGTTGTATCTGAACTAAAGAGACACAGACTAAAAAGGTGCCTGTCAGCGTGCATGGCTGCAGCCCAGCACTGAGCTACACTAAGCTGTGTTAATACTTTAAGAGGGGTGCTGGTACCTTGGTCTTTTAGGTTCTTGGCAATCACTATTCCATCTTCTGGGAAACGGGCGATGCTGCAGCCCGAGGCGTAGTACACTGAGAAAAGGAAGAAACACAGTTATTAGGAGGTATATACTTTTCCCCCACACAGGGCCCACCAGCTGGAAAGCTTTTTCCCCTAATAAATAATGTTTTACGATCTGAATCATTTAAGTGTGACAAATATACAAAAAATTAAAAAATTAAAAAATCAGGAAGGTGGCAAAATTACTGTATATGATACTGTATATCTTACTGTCATGATCAGCCAAGGTGAAATCTCCCTCATATAGCCCATCACTGAAAGCCATCCCCCACACTGAGATCAGGTCGTTCAGAGCCGGTACATTAGCGCCCCCTGTGTCCGGCATCCACCACTGCCTGTAAGTCAGATCAAAACCATCTCTACATCCACATATTGATTTGTACATCCACAAACACATAAATCTATAAATATAATAATTTAATAACAATAAAAATAGCAACTATCGACATGAAAAAAATGAGGCAGCTGTGGAACATTTATTTCCAGAAAGGCAGCTATGAATGAACAGCTCTCAAATGAACTATTAGAAATAACCATACCATGAATTAAGCATAACTACTAGGCATAATATATTTAACTGTATTTAAGACTTGTAAATCTGTGGATAGTGTGCAACAGCTTGGGAGATGATATGAATGGAGCAGCATGGAGCAATTGTTAGATCAGCATGAGGAGCTCTGAATCAGAAAAGTCATGTTGCATTACATCTATCACGGGATGTGGTGGCGTAAACAGTTGAACACTGCAGAGAGGTAGTCATACAGAAATTGCGATAAAGCTGGCTGTTAGCAAAACAACACAGTTTATCTTGCCATCATCAGAAGACGATAAAGCTTCTGGGGAAAGCACTGTTGAGCAAAGGGCTGTTTAATCTTTAACTTGTGTCATCATAGAGCAACAGGACTCATTGATCATTTTAAAGAAACACACACACAGAGCTTTTCAAATAATCATAAACCACAGTTAGAGAAGATTTAAACACTGTCATCTAGAACTGCTTTGAAAGTTCGTACAACTCATTCTGTAAAAACAATACTAAACAAAACCAAATTATTTGTTGAATTTGTACCAAAAAAATTTACCAAAATGCATTTAATGCTTTTAAGTTATAGGCTTTTGTATTTGTTGTTGGTACTTCTATAACATCAATAATCAGCAGGACAAAGTTAAATACCTGGTGTTTTCGTCATAGAACTTGACCTTCCTCATAACTGAGGTGTTGTACCAGTCGCTGAAGATAATTAGTGACAGGCCATTGTCGATGTCTCTCCTTAGCTTGGTAATCTCTTCAGGGAAATACTCCTCTTCACTGTCCACCATTAACAGTGTGCCTGCAGGGACACAAAAGGAAAAACATCCCATTAGTTTGTTATCCTCTGCTAAGTTAGAAGCAGTCAGCCCTCATTAACTGGCTGGATGTGCGGTTGGCATTCTGAAGTAATCTTAAATTCTCCTGTGGTGTGTTTGAAGTCCCTGTTCTTACCATACTGGCTGGCATCAAAGCAGGTGATGGGAGCTCCAAGCACCTCAACAAAGTAACCCATACTCCTCAGATGCTGGTACATGTCCCTGAAGTTTGTGTGAATATGGTCCCCATTCCTGAAAACATATTAAAAAAAGAAACATTTTTCTAAATTTTAAGTCAAACTTGTTTCCAAGAAAAATAATTTACTTCAAATTCACGGGGTAGGGAGACAAGATGAGTTTAGCAAAAATGGCTACAGGTTTCAACTATGCAGACACACACCAGTCCAGTGGGTCGTTTTTCATGCGAAGGTTGTCTCGGGGAAAATAGCCTGGTGGGTAGCGCAGGTTGTGGTACTGGTCCCACAGCACCCTCTTGCTGCGTGGGGGAGTCGGCACGATCTTCACCTTGATGGGCAGTTTGACTGTAGAGGTCAGCTCCCCGCCCACTTCAGACTGCAAAGGTGGAAAGGTCAAGAAGTCAAATGTACCATAACCGAAGAGGAGTTACACAAACAATTACACATGCTGCATAATCTAGGTTATTTCTGTTTATTTAGCATATAAAGACAGAGTATAGTTTTCAGTTTTTTTATTTCAGATGTTCTTGTGAAACTTGATGACGTGACAATGTCTGTGTTTGACTCATGTGTACGTTTAACACTTTAGACATATATAACAATGTGTCAGTAAACCGTGTTGTTATTATAGTTTAACATAACATAGTTGATCACTTAGTAAGAGAAGAGTACACAAAATAACTAACATGGCTAAAGGTTATCTGGCTGCAGTTAACACTAATGTTAACCTGACACCATCTAAAAAGGTACATCAGACAAGTTCGGTAACCACTGCTCTGAAAAAAGTCAAAGCATCTTAGAAGACAGAGCTCATGTGTTGATGCAGTGACTCACATCATTCTCTGCAGGAGATGCCACTGTGACCATTACATGACCTTGAGCGATCCCTTCCCATGATGCCGCTTTCTTGGCTACAGAAATGGACACAGCCAGGTAGCCAGCCCACGGCCACAGCACCGGTGAATAGGAGATGGCCACATCTATGTGGTCGCCGTTCTGAGGGAGGTAGGGCTGCCAGATGGGCTGAACATGGGAAAGCACATTTTAGTAGGCATAGAGGAAACATGGGACACCTCTGAGGTCTTGAGGACTCAAAACCAAGTCAGGCAAGGATAGAACTCGCCTTTCACTTTCACCTGTCCTCTTACAACATTTAAGAAAATAATTTTCAGAAAAATAATGTTGAGAACCATCTAATTCTAAGAAACATTTTTTTCTTTGAGTGTACCTTGTCAACAATCCTTCCAGTGACACCCATGCCATTGAGAATGGTCACGTTGACAATAGTGGGCATCCCTCCATAGTAGATGGGCTGAGAGCAGTAAGGCCACATGTATGGACACTCTGTCAGGTCGATGTAACTGGGAGAAAGACTGGCAGGACACAGGAAGGTTAGAATAATGTAACTATTTTATGTCCATCTGGTCCAGAGATGCATACACAGGTAAACTGTGACTAAAGAAAAGAAAAAACAAATAAGTTCTTTACAGCCCCTAATAAATACTGTGTATTTGTGAATAGAAAACAGTGACTAAACAAATATTTGTTTTTCTAAAGAACATTTTAGGTAGCTCACAATTAGTATTTTAATAATTGATGAATATTGAAGATATTGAGATTGATATTTTCAGAACGGCATTTCCATAAAGTTTGAGTCCTGCTCTATGATTAAACTTTATTAATGTTACTGAATAATTGGCTATACACGTGTGTACAAACTTTGACATTTAGACATTTACCTGGCCTGAGGTCTGTAGCTGTTAAGGATCTGATAGGCTCTGATCAGGTCTAACTTCCCATGGCCCTGCTCAAACATGTTGACCCCTGGGAGCCTGCGAGCTGAGGCGATCAGAGCCTGCTTCATGGAGGCTGGGTTCACCAACTCCCGGTTTAGAACGGTGCTTGGGAACAAAAGAGGGAAATGCCCAGTTAGTGTGTATGTGGTAGTCTGACAGTCTCAGATTCCTCTGCTTTTAATTTTGAGCATTTCTGGAGGCAAGAAGAGAGGTGTGTGTGGGTGTGTGAGCAGGGGAGTGTGGGATTCTCATGGGAGAGATCCCTGTCAACAAAGGTGGTATGATGTTTAACCCAGCACTCAAAAGGGCCTGCAACAAGAGGGCTTTCATCATGCAGAGATGATATACTGACAGCCTGAGAATGATATGTTACATTCATCAATGACACACCTCCTTCCTCTGGGACACATTTCACTGCCTGCTCATGTAAAATTATCATGAGGTAATTAAACCACAAAAGCCTCAGTATTATACAGCCTGTGTCCTCTGATGTCAAATTCCTCTGCAGGTCAGTAGTAACAGCACCTTCATTTGGAGAAGCTCACTTGGGGAGTGTCATTACAGAGAGCACTATAGTGACTCCGCACTTCAACCAGTCTCTAGTAACTCAACACAACAAGATCCACGCTTTCCTGACTGATGGCAAAAATATAACAACCATTGTGACAAAATCCATGAATTGTCGTACCCTACGCTATGCCTTCTGTTAACTTTTGTGTAAAATTTGCACACAAAGTTTTATTATCTACGTGCAGCAAACTCTCATCTTGTTTTGCCCATTCACACATACGACACAAAGAGACAAGACAGAAGGACATAGCAGATAGACAGGTCAAAATGTTGAAAACATTCATTCTTATTTAAACGAACATGCATGTAAAAACAATAAGCTATATCAAGGTCAACAAAAACATTTGAATTCATACACGTATACAGGCTGATAAATTGATAAAGTAATTATTTGTGACATGACTATGCAAAGTGTTGAGACAATGCTAAAACCATGATTATGCTGACCTGGCCAGGAGGGTGACGGCACCAGCCACCACAGGGGAAGCCACACTGGTCCCAGAAAGAGAACGACATCCTTCTTTCATCCCTGACCCTCGAACGCCAGAGCCATAGGTAACAATGTCAGGCTTCACTCTGCCATAGCCCCCTGGCAACTCCTGCAAATGGACAGGACACACACAGTACACAACATTTAGTTTGTCACAGTGTCTTGCAGTGTTTTGAGTAGCAGCTGTTTTTTGATAGAAGCTGTATTTAAATATTACAGCTAGATAGCTGTAATTCTCAAATTTGATAAAACTCATAAATAAATCATAAATGAACAGGCTTCAGTTTATATTATTGCACCTACACTGTGAAGTCACACACTACTCAGAGAAGCATCTTAAAGTCACTGTACGATGTCCAACGCTATGCTGATTGTTAGGCTAGAGGTATACTTGCTGCACCATTGTTCACATACTACCTTGCGTAGTTTGTGTCTGTCTGACAGGTTTAAAAAGGTCAGCCAGGTAGGGGCAGACAAGAGAGTAATTATCTCTGGCTGAAAAGGAATGCTCTTCTTCAAGGACATCCAATCTTAGCAGTATTAGAAGTAGATGGAAAAAAAAGAGGAAAACTTTTGTTTTTTGCATCATGTGAAGGGAAAGACATGAAGTCATCCTATGAGACAATGACAACTGATTGCACAGTGGATTGTACAGCAACAAAAACAGCAGCGAAGACAGCATTCACGGAAAGTAAAGCCCTGAAGTCAAGAACTGCCTGTGCTGGATTTACACAGCATTGTAACTTACGGCACGTTAAAAATGGGAGACATGCACAAGCAATGCTTCAAACCTATGCTAGCTACAGACGCCACGCTGTGTCCTGTGCTAACTGCAAGTACCCTGCTCAAAAAATAAAGGGAACACAATCATTCCAATGTAAGTCCAAGTCCATCACACTTCTGGGATATCAATGTGTCCAGTTGGGAAGCAACACTGATTGTGAATCAATTTCATCAACTGTTGTGCAAAAGGAACAGACAACAGGTGGAAATTAGAGGGAATTATCAAGACAACCCCTATAAAGGAACGTTTCTGCATGTGGTGGCTACAGACCATTTCCCTGTCCTCATCCTTTCTGGCTGATTTTTGATCACTTTTGCATTTTGCCAGTCCCCTCACAACTAGAGGTAGCATGAGCCGGTGTCTGCAACTCACAGAAGTTGCTCAGGTAGTGCAGCTCATCCAGGATGGCACATCAATGCACACTGTGGCAAGAAGAAGTTTGTAGAGGGTTGTTGTGTCTCCCAGCACAGTGTCAAGAGAAAATACCAGGAGACGTGGAGGGGACTATAGGAGGACAACAACCCAGCAGCAGGACCGCTATCTGCCTCTTTTGCAAGTAGGAACAGGAGGAGCACTACCAGAGCCCTACAAAATGATCTCCAGCAGGCTACTAATGTCCATGTTTCTGCTCAAACTGTCATAAACAGACACCATGAGAGTGGTATGAGGGCCTGACGTCCACAAGTGGGGCCTGTGCTCACAACCCAACACCAGGAGTGGCAGATTTGCTATTGGCGCCCTGTGCCCTCATTTAAAATTGTCTTGAAGAATTTCCACAGAAGTTGGATCAGCCTGTGATCTGACTTTTCCACTTTTGAGTATGATTCTGAATCCAGACTTCCATGTGATACTGATTTTGATTTCCATTGATCATTCTTATGTTATTTTGTTCCCAACGCATTCCACTATATAATGAATAAAGATTTTCAACTGGAAGATTTCATTCATCGAGATCTAGGATGTGTTGTTTAAGTGTTCCCTTTATTTTTTTTGAGCAGTGTATATCTCCAGCCAGCCTTAGTGTGGTGACTGACTGTATTGCTTATGCAGCTGAAACAGAAATACAAAGCTGAAGGAAAAACAGAAAACACAAACAAACAAAAAAATGTTTTTTAAATGTTTATGATACATTCAGGTTGAAAAGCTAAGTGGGAGGGGGTTGGGTGCACACAGACTGGATCAGACTGGATCAGAGAGTGAAGTCTTAATCAGATCCCAAAGCAGAGCGCAGGCTGATGGGATGTGGCTGAGGGATCAGGCGTTTTCATTATGGATAACTAGCTCAAAAAGCAAAGGGCAGATCTCTGGAGAAGATGTCTGCTCTATAACTGATAAACCATATGGTGTGCATTTGTGAGGGGCCGAATGTGTGTTCCTGCAGAGACTCACCCACGTGGTCATGCCTCTGGAGGAAAACCTGGCAATGTTGTCCTCAAAGTCGATGCCTCCAACTCCGATCACGTCCATCTGGTCTGCTGGGTTGTTCAGGGTACTGAGAGAGTGAAACGTACTTACTTACTAACTTACTACTACTACTACTACTACAACGACATGAGAGCGCAATGAAACTGTTTTGCTCTTTAAATGATCGGCAGATGTTCTGCAGGGTCATAAAACCCTGATTGCTGGGATGTTTCTAACAATTACAATGGTATAACCGAAGTAAACAATTTTATACAATAGGTATTTAATTAAACAACAGAGACATTCTTCAATGATGGCAGCGCTCTTGAAAGAGGAAAATATCCAACAGAACTGATGAAGTGACTACAAAACAAATGAGTTATGCATTTATGAGATAACCCTACCACTGTTTAGTATTTGGCTAAAATGATAGGCAATGCAGCAGAAGTGGAGTGGAATCATGAAATCAATGAAGTGATTCAGTATACTTGGATTTGCATTATTTTGATATCTTACAGATACTGTATGTAACTATATGTTACTCTCTCTCATTGTGTCAAAAAACACTAAACCAAAATAACTATTCTGTGCTATAATATATTTATGTAATATTTATGTAAGTGTGCTGTCTAACATCAGCAAGCATCAGTCACCATAACCAGGCCGAGGCCTAACTCAGTTTGTAGCAGCAAGAGTGCACAGGTTTATAGCTTATGAATTCAAATTCTTAATCACAACAGACAGAATGTGCTATGTCTGAAATTTACAAATTCTTTAGCTGTTCAGAGAAAGATAATGACATGTTGGTCCTGAATCAGGACAAAACTGAGATTTCAGTCACTTTTTTTCCCCCCACTCATTTTGACGCTCATGTCACCAAATCAGCTTTTTCTTATCTAAAAAATATTGCTATGGTCTGGTTCTTCCTTACTCTGAGTGGCACAGAGAAAATAATGCACATTTTGTATCCAACAGACTGGACTACTGTAACGCAGTAATATCTGCTCTACCCAAAAACATCATAAATCAGTTACAGCTGATCCAAAACTCTGCTGCTGGAGTCCTGACCAGGACCAGAAGGAGAGAACATATTGCTTCAGTTTTAAAGTCATTACACTTCAGCTGCTGCAAAGTTTTAAAAAGTATTTTACTTGTTTTTAAAAACACTTGCCTATCACCTAACATGATTTCACTGTATGAACCATCCTCTCAGATCCTCTGACACAGTTTTTGTGCTCCAAGTTAGAACTGTCACCTGAGGATCAGTGTTTTCAAATGTAAACTTAAATCTCTTAAGCCTGGCTTTTGATTAAAGAACTTTGTGGCTATTACCTGTGTACATTTATTTGTCGGCTTGCGAAAAAAATGTATATGTCTGTACATATGTATATGTGGATATACTGTTTGTTTACAATGTGTGTGCATGTATAAAATGAAAAAAAAAATCTATTAGATGGTCTTTCCCTCTTGGACAAACGGCACTCTGTACATGCAGCATTAAAGAGGAGGGAGGAGGGATTTCTCCTCTGTTTCTCTTCCATTGTTCCTGTTAAAGTTTTTTTGGGGGGAGTTTTTCCTTATACGAGTCAAGGGTCTAAGGACAGAGGGTGCCAATGCTAAGTAGTTTGCAAAGCCCTATGAGGCAGGTCACATTTGACTTGTATGACTTTAATTTACTTGAAATCATTTTTAATTGCCGTTGTGTTTGAAAAGTGCTATATAATAAAACTTGACTTGAAGAAGCAGCAGTTTTAACAGTTTGTACATTTTAGAATTACATATTCCCTCCAAAGTCCTTCTTTGCAAGTATGAATGCCATTTTTTGGAGGTTAAAGTGATTAGCATACCCATACAGAGGTCCATCATTGCCAATCGCTGACACCATGATGACTCTGTTGGCAGTCAGTTCCCACACCTGTCAATCAAACAAGAAAATTAGGTATGTTGGTCAGAGATGTTTTATTAAATCATTAAAAGCAGCCATCTGTGTAGAGTAATGTTATATAAAATGTAGTGTGACAAGGGAGAAAACACCATTTCATTACTACTTTCAATTTACTGGAGGGTTTCAGGTCAAAGGTTTCAGACTTGTCACAAAAACATTCATTCTATCAGGTTGTAACATCAAATGTGCATATTTCTGCATCAGTTGTTGAATATAGTAGATGATACATTATGTTGTTTTGTGTCACCTGTGAGCAGCAAACACTTTGAGAGCTAATTATTTCAAATATTGTCATACATTTGTCTGTGGACCTGGTTTGACCTGTTTCCACTGACATTTCGTGGCTCATTACCACACTGTGAAAAGGGTGTAAGCTAATAGAAAACAAGGCCTGAGAACTTTATTTATGTTTTGACAAGTACCAAAACATCTGCCCCCGCTTCTTATTAACCGGGTTACATGTCAGTTAAAGTTTACCCAATGCTATCAAGTTACTGCATCATTCTCATTTAAGGCCCCATCACCTTATCAACAAAGGGGTGGTCCATGAAGTCAGGCCCCCCGATGCTGAGGTTAAGAACATCGATCTTCTTTAGGATGGCGTAGTTGAAAGCATCTAGGAACCATGAGGTATATGACACCTGGCAAATGAGGAGAGACAAATACATCACATACTCAAATTCATCAAAACTATTAGACTCTATTTAAGATTTTTATCATTTATTGATCTGTTGGAAAAGGCTTATTGTGGTAGAGATGTTATCAGCGTTTGCTTTGTTTCTTAAAAGTTGAATTCCTGTACATAATGCATTTGACAGCAAATTAAATGACAAGCAGCCTTGTGTATATAGTACAACACAGAACTGCATTATGTTTTCTTTATATTTTTTTCTATTAGGAGTCATAAATAAATAACATCTGTCAACATTATTCAAAGATATAGTATAAAAGTGACCATTTGTGACTATTTCTTGTTTCTAACACTACTGTTGGACTAAAGCACACTGGTACAAAGGGGGCATATACAGACCTGGTTGTTGGTAAACACTCTGAAGATGTGCAGCTCTGAGTCTGGGGCAAAGCCCTGACATTCCCTCATACTGGCTATCACTCCTGCTACAAATGT
>OMLM01009407.1:61762-73317 GCA_900302695.1 Helostoma temminkii
TTGGTCACTCATTTTGCCAGTGTCCTCACCACTAGAGGCAGCATGATGTGGTGTCTGCAACCTACAGAAGTTGATCTGGTGGTGCAGCTCATCCAGGATGGAACATCAATGTGCACTGTGGCAAGATGATTTGCTGTGTCTCTCAGCACAATGTCAAGACCAAGGAGAAGATACCAGGAGACAGGCCTGTACACCTCAAACTGTCAGAAACAGACTCCATGAGAGTGGTATGAGGGCCTGACGTCCACAAGTGGGTCTGTGCTCACATCCCAACACAGTGCAGGCCGATTGGCATTTGCCAGAGGACACGAGAATTAGCAGATTCGCCATTGGCGCCGTGTGCTCATCACACATGAGAGCAGGTTCACACTGAGCACATGTGACAGATGTGACAGAGTCTGGAGACGCCTTCTGATGCCTCATGTGGCTGGAGTGTGTCAGCAGTTCCTGCATGATGAAGGCATTAATGCTATGGACTGGCCTGCCCGTTCCCCAGACCTGAATCCAATCCAGCACCTCTAGGACATCATGTTAGCTCGTTACATCCACAGACACAGGCACCACAGACTGCCTAGGAGTTGACTGATGCCCCGATCCAGGTCTGGGAGGAGATCTCTCAGGAGAACATCCGTCGTTCATCAGGAGCATGCCCAGATGTTGTAGGGAGTGCATACAGGCACGTGGAGGCCACACACACTACTGAGCCTCATTTTAAATTGTCTTGAGGAGTTTCCACAGAAGTTGGATCAGTCTGTGATCTGACTTTTCCACTTTTATTTTGAGTATGATTCTGAATCCAGACTTCCATGTGATACTGATTTTGATTTCCATTGATCATTCTTATGTTATTTTGTTCTCAATGCATTCCACTATGTAATGAATAAAGATTTTCAACTGGAAGATTTTGTTCATCGAGATCTAGGATGTGTTGTTTAAGTGTTCCCTTTATTTCTTGAGCAGTGTATGTCTGTGTGAAAAAACTTCAGAGCACAAATATCTGGAAATACTGCTGCCTGGGGTGTGTCATGCCCTCAGTGTGGTCTGACAGGCCGGTCAGGCTGATAAAACACAGGATACTCTGATGGACTCACAGCTGCACAATATTAAATATTACAGTCACTATTGTTCCAATTCAAACTCCCTATTGTGATCAGTCACAGCGTGCTCTCAGATCTGAGTTCACACTGCGCTAACATTAAACTGTGGAGACCCAGAGACAGTTCATCTGTCTGTCTCCTTCCATAAAAGCTGCAGGCAACATTTTGGTTCCCCACAGTGTTTAGGCTGTGATGTAAAGCCTCACCATATGTAACACTTAGTAACCTGGCACAGGTGACAGCCACTGTAGCCATGGATGTTTCAGAGCTTCTTAGCTATTTACATCCATAAAGCAACAGGTGTTTCCAGGAGCTACAGACAAATTAAAACAGAGACAGACTCAGCTATAGAAGAATGCAGGTCAACAAGTCACTGTTACTACGAGAAGAACTGGTAGAGTGTGAGTGTGTGAAAATGCTGAAATGTTAGAAATACTAGAGGTCAGATTAAATTATTGAGAGTTGCTACCCAAGACAAAATGTCCACTGTGTCTTCCAGTTTAGAAGACAGCTTTGTGTTGCAGCTGCTCCAAAGACCAGGTAAAACCTACTTCCATGAAATCTGTCCCACTTCTGCTGACAACACAAATCCTAAAAAAGTCAGGGTCAGGAGTTACCCTGCTTCACTCTGTGGCAGTGGAATCACTAGTTTTTCCTCAGAGCTCAAATCCAGCTGCAGATTGTGCGAATTCCTTCTAGAGTCAGAGAAACGTTCAGTTCTGTGCTGTGAAGCACAGCAGCTTAAAACAGGATGGACTCACTAGGCCGGGCTGATACGTTCCCCCTGTGTTCAGTGTTTGCACTAATCTAGATGACACATGTGCGACTGGTCCTTTAAGGTCAGTCACCAGACTTCACCATCACTGTGGGTCATAAAACTGCCTGGTTCTCATGAGCCTCTGCATCAGGAAGCAGCGTCTGGATGAGCTTCAGCTGTGTGAGTGTGTTATGTATATGTCAATGTTTGGACCAGTGCGTGTCTGTTGTCTGAAGTTCTGCCACAGGCGGATGGGTGTGTTCTGTTTACAATGCACCATGGGAAATTAGGGGCGTGATGCTATCTGTGTGTGTGTGTGTGTTTGTGTGTGTGAGCAGCTGTGTCTGGAGAGAAGACAAATGTCAGGCAGCGGGTGTGGACGGATGAGAGAATCCCTGCATGTTTTTTCTCTCTTTGTTCTTCTGTTTGTTTCTGCTCCCTCTGTTTATTCGTGTTTACAGTGTGGACAAGTTGTTCGTCACTACACGGGGCCCGTTACACTCAGGGACACACGTTAGGACGTACAGTAGGCCTGCATATGGAAACGCTTCTTGGTGGAAGGTGGTCGCCACGTCTGCCTCAGCAGTGGGTGATAAATATGTCATGAAACTCTCCTGTACAGCAGATCCTCCCAGCAGAGAGCTGTTTAACACGACTGAAACATCAGCACACATGTAGGAATCTGCTAAAACAGGACAGTCTGACTAAACTCTGCTGCAACTGTAGAAATAATGATTAAAAACTGTTTAGAGCTCCTGATGTTTCATGACTGTGTCAAAGTTCATGTTCAATAATAACAAACCTGATCCAGTGAAGTAAATAAAACTAAATCAAGCTGAAAACAAGTGAATAACATGAAGTAAGTGTTCAGTGGAATCACTGACTGTGGCTGCAGCTTCATAAACTTTCTCGACACAGTTTTCACTTCTGTGTAGTTAAGTGAAGAAAACAACTGTGTGTTTTTGTCTCAGGGGAACATAACATGATTGTTTTAGTTGTGTTTTGCACGAAGCCTCCTCATCATGCCACGTATCTAAATAAAACACAGTATCGTCTGCAAACAGGCGCATTCGGACAGTTCGACTTCAAACACGTGATGATGAAATCCAGTTAAATCCAGACCTGGATAAGTGAACTGACTTTGAATCTGGCCTCACATTCAGCGCTCAGGTGCCAGAACACAGAACGTGCTGTCCCTCTGCAGGAACCGAGCCAGATCAGCTGGTTTGACACTGTAAAGGCCTAAGAGGCTGTTAGAGTCTGCGGTAATCTATGAAGACAGTTGTGTAAGTCAACTGTTTTTCTGATGTGACACATTAGAAAAGTATTAAATTAAAACCACTTTTGGTGACAAAATGAACCAAAAGTATCTTAGTTAATCTGAGTGAATCACTAACTGTTATTGTGTCTTAAAGTGAATCATGGAAAGCTGATGGGGAGAGTGAAGGTCATGAGAGTGCAGACAGAGGAGTGGTGAGTTCACATGTTTTCTTCTGGGTGACGTTTTCTCTGGAAGGAAGAAGGGAATCCCCAAAATGCACACGAAAGAAAAGTCATCCACAGTTTGAATCAGTGTAACAACCTACTCCCTGCTCACTTCTTACTGCTTCTTTCCAACAACTGTGACAAATGATGCACATATCCCATAATTCATAGGTCTCAAGGCTCTCGGTCCAAATGCTGACTGCATTATCCAGTCAGTCAGTCAGAGAAAACCTGATGGCAGTTTGTGTTTTTGCTGCAGTGACCTCTTATTGTTCTTTGTTTATGTTGCTGCTCTGCTTTTCTTCACAGACGCTGCTGCTTTTCTGTTGATGTTTGTTGATGCTAGGAAACAGGACAGTGGTGAACTGTGGTCAACTCACAGAAAGATGGTGCTGGTAACTGTGGAACTGATTCTCTGACTTGGAAACACAGAAGACGAGTGTTTGAAGCAGAGAAGCTGAATTCAGGGACACATCATGACAGTTGATCAGCAGCTCAGGGATAATGAACGAGGGCTTAACCACAGTAAACAGCAGAGAGCTTCTCATTACAGCACTGCAGCGAGGACAGTGCAAGACTCCAACCACCTGGTGAAGTGTCAGGGACACAGTTGACCACTTATTATCTTCAGTGTAAACCCTGATGCGTCCTCATGTGTCCCAGACAATGACATTACAGGAAACACATCATCAGCGCAGGGAGTGGTGGTTGTTTGGATGAGGGTGTGCCACCGCAGGCTCTTAGTCAAAGGAATATTCAGTACCCTCTGGAAGTTTGGTAATGACCAGGCTAATTGGTTTGTTTTGGCTGCACACTGAAGACACAGGGTTTCAGATCAGAAGATGGGAAGACTCCAGCTGAACTGTTGCTGTTGTTGCCTCTTAAACTTGGTTGTTCAAATCACATTAACCTTTATTACAGGAACTTCAACAAAATGTTCCATAATAACATCTGATCAATCCTGACCTGGGTTTGTAGACCTGATGGGGCTCCCTGATTGGTCAGTTATAAATCCTAGTTGTCAGCATGTCCCACCTGCCAAGCAGCAGGAATCTTAAATCAACACACACCATAACTATACTGGATGTTAGTTGTGTGTGTTTGTGTGTGTGACTCCCCTGTAGGGCAGGTGGGTGCTCTGGGGTGGACAAACTCTCACCACTCTTCTTCCTTGTGTCCTCACCTCACCTCAACGCTCGCTCACACATACACACACACACACACACACTGGGCAGACATGCTGTATATGAATCATCATGGCAGCAGAAACATTATTTTACACCCACATAAACACAAACATTCTCCATACACACTCACACAGGTGTGTAGGTGTTAACGAGTGAAGCAGAGTTGTCACAGCGAGGAATGAGCAGAGAAATGTCAACAGCTGCCATCACACTAATTTACAGCCAGTAAACACGACCACTTCAGCCGCCATGTTAGAGGTCATCTGTAGTCTGACAGCAGCAAAGTGTTTGTGTTCAGGAAGCTACAGCGAGACAGTCTGAGCCCTGAGACCAGGACGGACCACAAGAATCCAATGCAGAATATTTGGGAAAAGGTCAGTGTGTTGTCATGTGTTCGTTGTCAGCAAATCTCAAAACACCAAATATCTTTTGTGAAGAGTTTACACTAGACACTGGATCAACCCACAGTGTCAGATACTGATGTTTTGTTCCTCCTTACACATCATATTTATGCTAATAGTAACCTTTGTCAGTCTTTGACATCAGTGCACAACATGTCTGATCGTAAAAACTCTGATACAGTTGTGGAAACATCACAGTTTGGTTGAGACACAAAGATAAAATAATAAATCAAGTTCTTCACAATAATAAAGATGATTAAAGACTTTGTGACAACAGATAATGTCTCACTGGACTCTAACATGTAGAGCTGTGGGAAAGTCCTGTGTTGTTGACTCTTGGCTCGATGTTCTCCGCCATTGCTCCAGGCGTCAAACGCTGAGGCATCTGGGTTTCTCCTGTGGTCTGCTGACGTCCCTGTGCGTCTCGTACTGTCACAAACTGGTCGTTTTAGCATCAGTATGAGACGTCAGAGGAACATCACTATTGATGCCCTGGGAATGAAAACATGATTTCCATTAATTATAATAATAATAAAAAACGCATTGTTTACAGATGCACTGACCCTGCAGGACTCCTCATTGGCTCTTTGGAGGGAGGGAACCACTTCCTTTTCTACTTCATCTACCTCAACAAACATTTTATAAAGACAGAGAGCAAGAATAACTAACTCGCTATACTTTCTTCTACAGCAGCTTCCCGTGTGCTGCTGCTTTGGATTTGTCCACAGCGGTAATAACATGGATTAGAGGGACTCGCTGTTGCAGACAGAGCTCACACTCCTTCAGACGAGCTTGCCTCCTGTCTTCACCCCTTAAGAGAATGTAAACTCTGAAAGAGAGAAAACTTTTCACTGTCACAGTGTAAAGTGTGGCAAAAAAAGCCACAGCGAGGCTGTGTTCTCTGCTGTGTAGAGGTGTATGTATGTTCGCTGACTCACCCCGGGGAGTGTTGAAGTGAGTGTTGAAGAGCCTTATATAAATATAAGGGTGGTAACATTTGTTTACATAATGTTTGTTGAACATGACGCCTTCCTATACGTCGTGATCGCAGCCAGCGTGTTGTTGTCGTGTTTGTGAAGGCGTTGGATCGGCTCAGCTCTTGTTGTGACTACGCAGCGTGTCAGACCTGCACAGGCTCTCACAGCTGAACTGTTCAAACAGGAGGGTCAACACAGGCACACGAAGCTGCTGGAGACTAAGGTATAAAACCCAGAAAGACACAAAAATCCCTCGAGACACTTCAGAAACTTAAGTTTTGAGTTTTGCATGTCGTAACTATGACACCCTCTCACAAACTATGACTTCAAAGTCCTTTTACCCTTTCTGATTTTTCATTTTTTTGCATGTTTGTCACACTTAAATGATTCAGATCATCAGAATTGTATAATCATATTAGTATTACACAAAGATAACCAGAGTAAATAGATAATGACATTTTTAAATGATGTTTTCAACCATAAACCTAATAACTGGTCGTTCGCGGCCAAAACTGTAATCAAGCATTTGTGATAACTGTCAATGAGCCTTTCACATCATTGTGAGGTCACAGGTATAACAAAAAAAAAAGTGGACAGGGAGGAGAAAATGTAAATTCACATGCAAAGTGATTTTTCAAGCCTGAAAGTGATTTGTGGTGCCTGAGATTGTGTTGAAATGTAATACCTTTGAAATGCAGGCAGTCTGCTTCACATGAGTAACCAGGGAGTAGACTAGAGTAGTTTTACTGCACCACACTTCTTACTTTTACTTGCTGCTCTCACTCTGCCACACTGACTCTGAACTTTTTATGCTACATTCTTTATTTTTGCCAGAGAGGTGCCAAAAGTGGATCTACCACATGACTGTGTTTCACCAATCAGACGCAGCAACAGTGACCGAATATGAGTTTTATGCAGTTGTTTTTGTCAGCAGATCACCTGCTAAACATCCACTAACAAAATGCACAATTTTCAAGCTAGTTTAAATGATTCAGTACTCGTTATTTGGGCTCTAAGTATATGTGGACATGTTTACAGCTCAACAGAACTTTAATTATCAAATAAGACTAAAAGATAAATTAACTAGACAAAGATCTTTCAGACTATATGACTTCTTTTAAGATTTTTCTCTTTCCTTCCCAGCCTCCTTCTCTCTGTCTGTTCCCTGTGTTTTCTGTTTTCCAAATAATATTTTTTCCCTCATATTTTTCTCATTCATTCGTCTTTTTTTCTGTCTGACGCCACTTCCTAAAGACAGAGCCTCTGGCCGTGTGTGTGTATGTGTGTGAGTTCTGGATGAGGCCTTTTGTCTGTGGCGGCTGTCAGTTCCGATGTGTTTCCCAGACCTGAAACACACCAACAGGTCAGCCAGAGAAAAGTGACTCAGCTCTCCCAGTGGACCCATACGCTTCCATTACTGGGTTTCCACACACACACTCTTTTCTCTCTCATTCATAACTCTAGTGTTTATTCCTTCACTCTTTCATTCTGTATTTTTCCTACAAGGGTGAGCGTTCCTCTTGTTGAATGGTTCACTTCACTGACTCCTACATAATGTTGGATACAATGAGACATTAAGCATGATTGGAAAGTTGCAGCCTCTTGTCATGGACCAGTTTATGGAGATCACTGTTCTCTGAAATCTCAGTGGTAGTTTATGTTTATGATCCTTTCACAGATGAACAACATCACTGACAGATGTCAAACAACATTATGTCCTTCCGATCTCGAGCTAGACCACACCATCAGTCATGGTACCAGCTCTTTCAAACATCCTTCGCTCTCACCCAGGTGGTCCAGCTTGGGTTGATTAGCTACTGTAGCTGTTGCCCACAGATGAGTCCTCTTTATCCAGAGTCATCAGAAGAACTCACGGTGCTACTGCTAATGGCGTTCCTTCTCTCCTGTCATGTCAAATGCCATGGTGGCCTTGCAGACAACTCCTGTCCTAAAAATAATGTTCCTGTACAACTGAAGTGCTAATGTGATCACATCTACATAGAGACTGGCTGGATTTTGGTCTGATGCAGCATATTTATGAACATTTATTAGGAAGTTTGTGGGGTGCTGATTCTGAGCTTGAGTCCAATGTGTGGTTACGTTTAGGGAAGGAATACACTGTGGTTAAGGTTAGAGGAAAATAGTGGTTTTCATTAAACAGCTTGTGTGCAAAGTGATATATATTATATTTTCTGTATTAAGCCACAGTACAGTGTTTCTCCAACCTTCATCAAGTGCTGTAGTCACTAAAACCTGATGTGCTAATACAACATTGAATATTCTGGCAGGAATGAAAAGTGGATTTTGGACTCTGAGGTTTTGGATGATCAGTCTGGTGAGTCACAGAACATTCTGTGTTCAGTATCATTCAATTGTTAACATACTGTAATCTCATTATGCTGAGAGAAAACATTATTCAGTGCATTTATGTTCCGCACAGAAACATACTCGCATTCGTAAACATGGAGATCAGTTAGCATTTTTGCACTTCCCATTCCCCTGTCAGTGGTTCCCATTCCCCTGTCAGTGGTTCCCATTCCCCTGTCAGTGGTTCCTGAAAGTTTATTTCTTCTATACTCATGTTCAAATATACTTGTTGCAGTAAATATACTAATGGGACTGTACTTGTAGTTTACTCAGAGGTGGGTAGTAATAAGTTACATTTACTTAAGTAACTTTTTGAGAAAAATGTACTTCTAAGAGTAGTTTTACTGCATCATACTTTTACTTTTACTTGAGTAGATTTGTAAAGAAGAATCGCTGCTCTTACTCAGCTGCACTCAACTCACTACTTTTTAATTTTCATTCTGTATTTTTGCCAGAGAAATGCCGTCAGTGGACATACAACACTACTGTGTTTCACCAATCAGACCATGTAGTCACATGACCACACACAAAATGCGGATTAGGGGCATAAACTCTTCACACATAGCAAATGGGACAAAAACACATGAAAAATAGCAGAGGCGACTGTCTTCAATGCTAAAACTGTAGAGGATGAACACTGGCCTCATATACAAAGCATGTTTCCTCACACACAGTGAAAAAGATGTGTCTGCCAGAACAAACTGACATTTCAGCTTAGAAAAAGTCAACGAGCCTGCTGAGTACACAGTATATCTGCCACTGGAAGTAGTTTTCCCTGTTCAAACTACACTCGTCACCAACAGTAGCTACTGGTTTCAAAAGCTTTATGTTGTGAAAAAGTGATATTTGGAAATTAGTGTTCCTCGTGCCTTAATATGTTTATTTTAATATTTTATTATTTGAAACTTCAGAATATGTACATTTATATTTTTGTCTGTCTGATTACATCATTTCTGAAAAATAAATCAGACATTACGATCAAACAGTTACTCAGTACTTCAGTAGTAGTAATACTTTTTTACTCCTACTTAAGACACATAAAACATTTTTGGATGACTACTATTATTTTGAAGTAACACTACTCTTACTTTTGAATTTTTGGCTACTCCACCCACCTCTGAGTATACTTATAAATATACTTTTTTATTCTTCCTGAGACTAAATTGGCCATGTTTTAAAAAGTATACTTGAAGTATGCTACAAATAAACTTTAATATATACAGTTAGTTAGCTAGTGATGTCACAACAGTAAACTTTCCAGATGATCAGTGAGCAGTCAGTAGGAGGTGCCTTCTCCCCGAGAGGCAGCTCCTGCTGCCTCACTCTTCCTACTGACGGTTAAAAATTATAACTTAACCAATAATTACCGACCACACTGACTATGTTTAAAAGGTAAAACACCATGTCACACAACAATAAGTGACAAATTATTAATTTATAACATTAATAGTTGTTTGTTTATAAAGTTAAACTCCTGAAATGCATGATGGGTATTTCTATATACTTGTCAGTATACTTAAGTATAAGAACAAGTATAGGCCAAGTATGTCATCACAGTGGTGAACTTGAAATTATTATTATGAATTTTTTTTTGTAATTTTTTATACATTTATATAGCTCTTGATTGTATCTAGACATACACCAAGTGGGTTAGCAGTGGACACCCTGCTTGTTTTGTTTTTTGTTTTTTTTACATTTTCATGTTTGATTGAATCCAGATTTTCCCCCTTGAGGGGAAGGGGAAGCGCAGCACACCAGTGTTTCATAGACAGGGTCTAAGTGCAAAAATTCAGACAGGGCAGAAAGAAGGATTGGCATGTTTTTGGGTTCACACGGACTTATTTTTACACCCAAAAAAGGTGCAATGTGAGATCTTTACCTATGTGTTACAATAAGCCATGGTCTGCTGCTTTGATTCATGTCTTCTGGGTGGCATGTGTGAATCTGATTAAACAACTAGTTAAACATCCATCTTTTCAGTGTAGTTCGTTACACTGTAGCATTAAGCTAACGACCGGAGTGGAGTGATATGTACAGTTAAATGTCCCAGTGCTGTCATACTCTATATCTGCACTCATGGAAAGTCTCTTGTCTAATGAAATTGCTTCCTTGGAACTAACTGTTCACAGACTACACACATAAATAAACAACACAAGAATAAAAACAAAAACACCACAGTACCTCTGTCTTGACTGGCTGGATGTTGTTGATGTTTCCATAATATTTTGACATCACTGTATGTGATAACGTCTTCTCCATCTTTCAGTTTATCAGCTGCAATAAACAAAAACAACAACAACAAAACAAAACAACAGAATAATTTAAAAAAATAACAACCCTGACACAACAAAAAGTGTGATGAGGTTCTGAAAAGGTATTTTTATAAATTTGTTTGAAAAGACAGAACAAACTGAATGTGGAAAATTCAGAGTCAGTTTCTCACCTTCAGGTTTTCTCCAAACTTTCTGTCTCCACAGTAGAACTAGTGATATGAGTATAAGCAGAAAACAGACACAAGCAACAGGCGCCAACACATAGAGAAGATAAGAGGGTGGTGACCTGGGAGGGGAGGGTGGTTGGATAGTAGGTGAAAGGGATAAACGAGAAGAAGAAGAATGAGAATGAGAAGTAGAATGTGGTGCAGTGGGAGTTGTGGTGGTGGGTTTCCCTAATATAAATGAGATGAGACGTTAAACCTTTGTCACATGACGAACAGAAAGTTCAAGTGAAAAATGTTTTGCCTCCTCCTGACCTGTGACAGAGATCCAGCTGGGTGGAGACTCTCCATGACTGCTGATGTGACACTTGTAGAGGCCTTCATCAGACTTGGTAACATGGTGGATGGTCATGTGACCTGTAGGCTCAGTCCTCATGAGGGAGCCATCTTTATAGAAATCAGCTGGGAGCTTGGAGGGAGGGGTCTTTGTTTTACAGTGCAGAGTGACATCATGTCCCTCCATCACAGGGAGGACAGGACTCTGCAGGATCACTGATCCACCTCAACACAGAGACAAACTACAGCATTTCATCCATTTCCACACAGCTTCATCAATACTAACTCCACAGTCTGATCTTACCAGTGACAGTGATGTTGATGCTGCTACTGGTTGATCCCTCTCTGGACTCACACCAGTAGACTCCACTGTCCCATGAGATGTGCAACTGATATTACAGAAAGAACCAACTGTTCCCCAGTCAGATCCACACACTGTCCCTTTCTTTTCACGTGTCTCTCTCCTCACTGTCCATCCAGCAGAGCTGTCGCCCTCCTCACAGCTCAGAGA
>OMLM01009408.1:11942-25998 GCA_900302695.1 Helostoma temminkii
ACACACACACACACACACACACACACACACACACACACACACACACACACACACACACACACACACACACACACAGCTGACGTCTTAAAGACCCAGATGTTACAGAAGGACTTAATATATCACAACTATTGTGTGTTGGCTTCTTGTTGCCTGCTGCTGCTGAGCGTCTCTGATTTACTCTGTGCGCGCATGTGTGTGTGTGTGTGTGTGTGTGTGTGTGTGTGTGTGTGTGTGTGTGTGTGTGTGTGTGTGTGTGTGTGTGTGTGTGTGGCTAAAAGCAGCAAAGAGTTAAGAAGCTTTGTGATCTGGTGAAGGACTTAAAGTGAGTGACATAACTAGAAAATGAAGGAAGCTGCACGATAAAAGAGTGAGAAGGTAAATTAGAGGAACAGAAGGAGCGAGTGACAGAAAGACAACGATTTACAAAAATCCCAAAAGAAAGAAGAGAGAGAGAAAAGTGGACAGGACAGAGAGTGAGAGGCCGTCGGACGGTGGATTAAGTTGTGTCAGAGAGGATTAGTGTCTGCTCTGGTTTGCTAGTAAAGTCACATCCCTGTCAGTCACCACCGGCTGCTGCTGCTGACTCGCTCACACTCAAACGTCACGACACAGAAAACTGGACCAAAGGAAGAAGAAGACAAAGAGGTGGTGAGTTTACAGTTTATACTGTGTGGAAGTAGATGTACAGAGTAGCAGAGGAGTCAGCTAACAGCACACTGAGATAAATGTCTCTCAGCTAGATGATAACATGTTCATGCAACAAAATGATGTTAATGGGGGACGTCATTAGCTTTGCAGGTATTTGGTCAATAACTAAAGAATGAGATGCGTTAAAAAGGAAAGTGGGCTTCTGAGTGAAGTTCACAATCCATCCAGAACATCTCCAGAATCCAGCCTCTGGGTGAGATAGATCTCTGCATAAACTATCACAGCGATGGACACAGTAGTTGCTCTCATGGTAGATAAGACTGGAGCATGGTGCCAGCCACGACAGGCAGCCTCAGCCAGGTGTTTTCTGTCTTTCTGTAGATTTTATATAATTTTGTAAAGCACTCAAAAGCAAAAGAACATGTTTTTGTTTTCTGAATAAATGAAAACATGTGTCTCCTGTGTGTGGACAGGTTGAGGGAGAAAAACACCTTCAGATCTGTGTAACACACTGTCTGTGACATGAAGTGAGTGTTAAAGTTTCTCCTGTGAAGTCAGAACATAATCTATCTCGAACCTTAACCAAGTTTAATAGTAATAAACCAGATGTTGTCCTGCAAAAACTAATCTGAAACCATAAGGAAAGACAAATGCAAACAGTTGCAGTAATGTTCCCTGATTTCAGTTTAATCATGTAGAAATATATTTATATTGGCTGGTCAGCATCAGACCAAGGCTTTACAGTGATTGGCTCATTAACAGCTGTGTAGTCAGTATAACCTGTCACTTATAACTGGCTGGTATTTATCGTTAATTACTTATGATGTACTGATCAGTGCTTTTAAACGATGTGCTGAACACATGAACACTTAAGAGCTGTGTGTGGTTCACAGAGCTCATGCCGACACCTTCCACCTCAACGTTGATCAGTGTAAAGATCATGTATGTTTAGGTAGATTATCTAACAGTCGATATCTAAAATCTGACACCCAGAATACTAATTTCCCAGATTCTATTGTTGGAAACCAGTAATTTATCCAAGCCACTCTCTGACTTTTTAGACACCTAAGACTAAAAAGGTCTTTTTAGCTTCAGGCTGGGGTATTCTCTGTTGTCTGTCCAGCACTGTGAGGCTGCATCACTCTCTCTGTTGACTCGTAGGTGTGTTCATAAAAGCCCTTCGTGGAAAAAGAAAGCTGAGTCAGGATAAGAAGCTAAACAACCTCGAATTAGCCACATTCACTAACCTGCTGCTGTACGAGGATGAACCAAAATAACGCAACACACAGATTTCCATTAGAGGACCTAGAGCTATGTGTTTATATCTAGCTTACCGTATTTATATATCATGCACATTTATACATTTCTATTTATTTTCAGTGGAACAAGCCTCTTTCCCCTTCAATGAATCTGAATGATCGCCATGAAACAAGCAATGGAGGACGGTGAGAAACACACACATCCCTGAGCTGACCTTCTTTTACTGCATGTAATGTGTATTTTCAGTCCTGACCCTGAACTCAAGCCTAAATCCCGACCTGATCGTCACTCGAATCTAATCTAATCTAAAACCTAATTCACATGGTATTAGTGTCTCTCAGGGAGGTGAGGGCTCCTCAGTAACGTTAATCCTGTCAAGGCCAAACTCGTCTGTTTTTCACCTTCTGCTCAGGAGAAATTCCAACCACACATCTGCTGTGGCGTTAAGGATGTTTGGAACCACTGTAGCATCGTCGCTTCATTATCCTCTGACAGTGTTTATCAAATTAGACCAACAAACCTTTACAATGCATGAATCCCTTCTCTCTGTCTCACTGATTCCACCAAAGTCATCAGAAATCATCTTCCGAGGAGATGTCAATCCGAAACCTACATTTTGCTCTCAGACTGCACATCTTCATTGCTCTTTAAGTTTTTTCTTCTGTGTGCAGTTGTTAACGAGGTGCTGTCCAGTGTTGTGGAGGACGTCGGTCAAGCCGTCAGCAGAAACATCACGGGTGCTCAGATTCTGCATGAACTGCTGAGTGCGCCGTGGCTGCGCGCCCTGCTGAAGGTACAACCTGCTGCCACAGGAGTGAAGAGAAACAGACACACTGAAACGTAAAGCAGTGAAGTCTTTCTGTTTTCTCTCCTCAGATTTACGAGTGCCTGATGGAGTTTAGGAGACTGACACCCAGCCCCCTTCTGCCTTATGCCTCAGGACTCTCACTTGAGGTTTGAACACACAGCACTGTCATAGCCCCTCTCTTCTCCCATGGTCTCCTCTTTACCAGCACTATTAAATTAAATCCAAATATCAGAGCTGAAACAGATGATGAAGACATCACTTACAGTGCGACACAGCGTTTACATTCATTTGACTCTTTATATCATGGAGCAAAGAGGTTTATTACGTACGTTATAAGGTCTTTACTCATCAATGTTCACAGTACACAAAGCCTGGTTGTTCCTCTCTGACCTCTGGGTCTCTCCCATTGGTACTGCTTTATTTATAATGCCATTCTTAGGCTTTTGCAATCGTATGTGAGTGCGTACATGCATAACAAAGATCAGAGAAATTATGCACTTCATTTACAAAACCCTTTGTTGACTGTACCCAAAGGTCGAACAGAATTTGGTAAGAAAAAACTTCATATCCCATATGCAGCTTCATCAGTATTGACTCCTCCCTGGTTTCTTTGCTGCAGGATCGTCTATCTGCCAGTGTCAGGGTATAACTACGATGCTTTGGTGTTGTTGCTGAGTCTTACTCTCCACTAAATTATTTTATGTTTTTGGCTTATTTTATTGCATTGTATTTGATTTTCCTTTTTGCACACTGATTAGAATCAGTTGTCAATACTGAGTATATGTGAGTTAAATTTATATGTAATAGTTTATGTTGTCTGTGTTGCTGCCCGTCCTGATCTGGACACACTTTACAAACGAGATTTTGAATCTCAGTGAGGTTTTCCTGGTAAATACAGTTGAAAAAAAACAAAACAATAATCAATAATTATTAGAAATCAAGAGACTTGTTAATTGTCAAATCCCTCATTCTCTCTATTTTTATTGTCACACTATTAGTGTTCATTTTCAATCCAGATTTTCGCTCCTTCAGAGGCAGAAACTTAACAGAAGTAAGGGAGGGAATAAACTGTGTAATATTTATCCAAGCTAAGCTAATTAGCATTAGCTCATAGCTCTAGTAGGTTGTAATTAGCCTTAGCAAATAAAGTCAACTCAGACTTTCATGAGGGTGGCTTATAGGACAGAAGCAACACTCACTTGTACCCTTTGACTACTGGGTTCATTGTGGGTAGAGCTGGTGTCTGGTGATATGTCCCATCCTGAGATGACACTCGACCAGATGTGTTTTTCACGGCTATTTGCAGTGATTTGTCCTTAAAGTTTGAATCACTCTGACCTCAGAGACAAACTGCTCCTTTTATTAAGGATTTGTGTATGTACCATCAAAAGCAGCTTTATGATTTGTTTGGGCAGTGGGCTGACTGCTTGGGCTAAATGTGCTACATAGGGCTGTGGATTATAGTCTGCTATTGTGTTGAGTCCTTGCCATAGCACAGAGACCTTTGATGATAATTTTAATTGCAGCTCAGGTTTTGGGAAGATGTTTGCAGTGTCTGAAACATCTGCCATTTTCCACCTTTAATCTATAACACATATTGTTGTTACCTCCGGAGGGTGAAGCAAACACTGCAGCAGGTATGGTATTGTTGTGACCTGAGAGGGACACAGAGGTACACACTGAAATGAGGGAAATTTACACTTAATAATGTAATTGAATGTGTGTTTTGACATGTATGATTCCATCTCTCTGTTTGTCCAACAGATCATGACTGTACTACAGAAGTCCCACCGTCCCTCAGCTGAAGCCAGAGAGCTCTGCAGCCTTCTTAGCTCACCGCACATGCAGGTCTCTATATTCATTTAGGAACATGTCCTAAACCTCTAACTCACAGTTGATGCTTTGTCATAACCCATATTACGTGTCTCTGTGTGACTTACCTGTCTGTTAGGCGCTCTTATCATCTCACGACAGCGTAGCACGATCAGACTATGAACCAGTTTTAGCTCCTCTGCCTGATGAGTTACCAGAGGATGAGGAGGCCATGAGGATCGTTTGTCTGGTGAAGAACAACCAGCCGCTGGTAAGACAGGAATTTTTGAAATTATTGTTATTTTATTGTGGTTTAATCTTTACAGTTTTATAGAGACATCTAAGGATCTGCTTGTGAGTCATCTAGTCACACCTATGTGTAGGTTGTTTGAGTAATCTAAGATAACCTTTGTGCCAGCACTTAGATTAGAAATCTCACAACAAGTGTAAGAAATCTGGCCATTTACACATTTAGAGCCTCATTTGTAGTAAACTATAAGAAATGCAGTTTATGTTTCGTTTCCTAAGAACGGAAGAAAACGCAGAGGAAGTGTAGGAGATGGAGTAGGAATGGTACGTAATCGTTGGAGCAGCCTTCGTCGGCTCACGCTGGAGCGTCTCGTCCCTGCAAGGAGGGCACGATCAGGGGAGGAGCTCAGAGTGACTGAAGGTGAAGACAGACTTTTGCCCCTCTCCAGAGGGTGCCAATCCCATCCCTTTCTCCCCCGTTATGAGTCCATAGGAAGCTGCTGCCTGTGTCCGCAGACCTCAGAGCTTTGGAAGAAAGACCTTAACCGGTCATCTCCATCCGTCTTCAATCCAGCTCCCTGCAGTGGTAAGGAGGAGCACCAATCCATGGAATCACCAACCATCTGTTTTCATTCAGCCAGTGTTTTTTTTCATCATCAGGCGGTTTGGTCCATATAGGTGCAATGGTGAATCGGTCCATCTCTTAATTCATCCTGCCACTTCTGCATCCAGCCATTTCCTTGTCAGACATTCATCCATCATGAATCTTTCATCTTCAGACTTCATCATCAGGCCTCATTTACCAATATCTTCCCAAGTTTTTAGTTAATTTTTATTTTAAGAAAAGTCCTAACAAAGATCTAGTTTGTAATGATGACGTGTTCTTAAACCGCCGAATTTGCTCAAACTCTGATTCACGGTGAATCCAAGGCCCTCTTAAGTTCTAGTTGTTCCTATTTAGCAGGAAAACGCCCTGCTGGAGCCCATAAAAGGTTGTGAATCTGTAGGGCCATGTGCAACACACAGGAGTCTCATAGAAATCAAAAAAGAAAGTAAAAGACGTTGGATTTAGTGGCGTTCTAAAGCAGAGAGAATGCTGCACAATGTGAACAGCAAATGAGCCTCATATGTAGTAGCTTACCTAAGAACAAATAAGAAACTGGTGAATGTCAGAATCTTGAACTGGAAACTGGAAGATGGGTTTAAAGGAAAGAAAGGCTAGGAAGGCTTTCTGAAACAGGCCCATTGTTCTTTTCCTTGTTTGATTCATCTTTCCTCCAACCACCATCTGGCCTCCTTTTCAGTGATGATTTGTCTTTTCTGTTGGCACTAATGATGCCAATTTTCTTTTCTTTTTTTTGTTTTCCCTCCATAATGAAGGTTCTTTGTCAGAAATGCCCAAACCCAACAGAGAGGAAGGTGTCTCTTGTGGAGAGAGCAGTGATGACTATGCCTACCCTCCTCCACCAGTCCCGGCCTACAGTCTTAGTCTTCCAAACTCTCCTGTACTGTACAAAAAGGGCACTACAAGTGGGCAGTCAAGGAACATCCCTACACCTGGCAGAACTTTCTCTTGCCCTGGAATGAGCCCCCTTAGGGACCACACAGCACATTCTAGTTCTGCGGCCCAATCCACTCATCAACAAGGAGTAAGCACTATCCCAACCCAGTGCAGACAGCATGGATGTGAAACTGGACCTCATAACAGAGTCCACAATGACGCCCTAAATTTCCCTAAGATGATCTACAGCTGTACCATTCCTCATCACAGTGACTACCAGCAACAGCAACAAACGCACAGTCAACATCCTGATGTGACCAATCAGTGCAGCATGGAGGAGCTCAGGTCCACTGTTCAGGCAGTGACCAGCAGTATTGAGCACCACACTCACGATGTTCACCATCTTGGCCAGAAGATGGTGGCAGCGACAGAGATGATCACAGACAGTATGGAAGAGAACGCCCAGGCGCTTAGCCTGCTGGCTGAGGTAGTAGACAAGCTCCAGGGCCTTATTGTGGCCAAAAAAAACCCGGAGTCATCACCTCCACTTTGGCCCGCACCTCCCCCAAAGGTCTCCTCACTTTCTCCCAGAATTGTACGCAAAGCGCCCACACCTCACCCACATCACCTCTCAGCCTCTTCTTCTAATTCTTGCTCCTCTTCATCTTCATCAACATCTGTCACTTCCTGTGCAGACGGCTTTGCAGCATCTAGGAGTCGAATGAATGGCGCCTCTGCGAGAACAACGGTGACCTTTGGTGTCATCCAAAGGTCAGGAGATTGCAAAGGACAGGCGAGGTTCAATAATGGTTCAGTCTCTAGTGCTACTTTGGAGGACCATCAGGATTGTAACAGGACAGGCTGTCTGACAACCAAGAAGAAAAAAAAGAATAAGTAGTGAACAAACAGCTTCTTTGTATCAGATATTGGGAAAAGACAATGAAGTGACTAAAATACCTCGAGTTCTTTAACCTTTTCAACCAGAGAAGATTTTTTACATACATAGGAATCCATGCTAGATGTGGATCTACCTAATCATTTAAACAAGGATGCTTCAATGTTAACTATATATCAGAAGCACACTTTCACAGTAATTCGTAGACAGCAGACACTTGAGAGACATCACTGGATCTTTAACTGGAGGTGGGAAAAGCCAAATATTAAAGGTACAGAGAATCTTCAATCTCTCAACCCACACTTCCTGTTTCATTTTCATATCCGTGATCATCATCATCTCTTTTTCCTTATTAGTGGCTCATATGTTGATAAGGCATCTATCATCTTGTGAGGCACTGTAAGTGTAAAGAAGCTCAGGCCTGTGAAAACTCGAATGATTTTTTTAGGGACAACAATATGCATTTAGGTCACCTAAAAAATTCTATTAAAAAGTTATGAAGCAAAAGTGAACTCCACCAGTTTTCCATATCAAAGTGTCTCCAGGATGTAGATCTAGGTAAAAACGCTTTTTCACTTTTATCCTCACCACATGAGGGTGAATGTATCCTGTCTCACCATATGGACACTAGCCTATGTTGTATACGAAATAGCAGATAAAGAAGACGTTCATTGTGTTCGTTCAGCAGACTGTTCTCTGTCCTCCTCAAAGGATATCGTCTCTGATTTGTCATCACCTCCATCTTCTTGCACTCTTTTTCCTTTTGTTTTCTGTGTGTGTGTTGAAATCGCCATCTGCTCTAAACTGTGTCCTCTGCGCTTGGTAAAATCCTTTGGCTGTGTTAGAATCATGACACATAAATGTTGACACTTTGTCACAGGTTTTACAACCAAGTTGCCTCTTGGCGTAAGTGCTACATGAAGAACACAGCATGCTGAATGTACATATGAGGACATGTTAGAAGTTTGGTTTAATAGTAATCCTTAAAGCAGTGAAAGTGCATCTAAAATGCTACATAGACATAAAATGGCCCCTTCAAACACTTCCCTCTTCAGCTGCTTTCATCCCATCCTTAACACATGTGATCCTTGCTCATTTATCTCACCTCTAACACTAAAGGTTGTTAAATTTGGAGCAACTGTCTGTGTATCAGGGGGCAACAATAAGGAGGGACGAGGAGACGGGAGAGATCTACATCGCCAGGGTGATTCATGGAGGACTGGCCGATCGGAGCGGTGAGATAAAAATATCTAAAATATAAGTGTGACTGCGCATGTATGTTACCAAGCAAAGGTACATTTTCTTTAGTGATGTAAATGGAGATCTTTGTGTATGTGTGTCTCAGGACTTCTCCATCCTGGTGATATGTTAGTGGAGGTGAACGGAAGCCCTGTGGTGGGTCTGGAGCCAGAACAGGTCATCCAGATTCTGGTAGGTCACCTGGGGAAATGAGCAGAGGTGGAAAATATTTTCAAATGAATTACAGTTTTCTGTTGAACTTTATGAACATTGCATGGCGATAAATACCACAATAAGTAATCAATCACTGTCTTTCTTCCTGTCAGATCAACTCTCAGGGAACCATCCTCTTTAAAGTTATTCCAAATTCAGCTCAGATCAGCAGCAGTCTGACGCCGGTAAGAAACATCCACCAACCGTTTTTCTGTTTGCTGCCATTTCAGTTTCATTTCATTCATTTATTTATATAGCACTGAATCACAACAAAAGTCATATCGAGGTACTTCACAATGTAAAGTTTAAGACCTTACAGAGTTTAACAATAAAACTACATAGAATTATATTTAAAAAACCCAATAAATGCTTCTGAGCAGCACTAGGAGACAGAAGAAACCTCCAACAGAAACAGGCTCAGGATGGGCGGCCATCTGCATCGACTGGTTGGACAATAGTTCACAAAAGGTGAACCTTCGGCCCAGTCTGAGGACCTGAGCACTCTGGAGAAGGTTTTTGTCCAGGATATCTCTGTACTTGGCCGCATTCATCTTTCTTTCGATTGCAACCAGTTGTCCTGTCCCTGCAGCTGAAAAACACCCCCACAGCATGATGCTGCTACCACCATGCTTCACTGTTGGGACTGTATTGGACAGGTGATGAGCAGTGCCTGGTTTTCTCCACACGTACCGCTTAGAATTAAAAAGTTCTCTCTTGGTCTCAACAGACCAGAGAATATTATTTCTCACTATCTTGGAGTCGTTCAGGTGTTTTTTAGCAAACTCCATGTGGGCTTTCATGTGTCTTGCACTGAGGAGAGGCTTCCATTGGGCCACTCTGCCATAAAGCCCCGACTGGTGGAGGGCTGCAGTGATGGTTGACTTTCTACAACTTTCTCCCATCTCCCGACTGCATCTCTGGAGCTCAGCCACAGTGATCTTTGGGTTCTTCTTTACCTCTCTCACCAAGGCTCTTCTCCCCCGATAGCTCAGTTTGGCCGGACGGCCAGCTCTAGGAAGGGTTCTGGTCGTCCCAAACGTCTTCCATTCCAAGGATTATGGAGGCCACTGTGCTCTTAGGAACCTTAAGTGCAGCAGAAATTTTTTTGTAACCTTGGCCAGATCTGTGCCTTGCCTTGATTCTGTCTCTGAGCTCTTCAGGCAGTTCCTTTGACCTCATTCTCATTTGCTCTGACTTGCACTGTGAGCTGTAAGGTCTTATATAGACAGGTGTGTGGCTTTCCTAATCAAGTCCAATCAGTATAATCAAACACAGCTGGACTTAAATGAAGGTGTAGAACCATCTCAAGGATGATCATAAGAAATGGACAGCACCTGAGTTAAATATATGAGTGTCACAGCAAAGGGTCTGAATAATTATGACTATGTGATATTTCAGTTTTTTTAATAAATCTGCAAAAATACTTTCCGTACCCACTGTAGTGATCCCAAGTGATGGCAACATCAGAATAAAGGAACATAAGAAGCTTGACAAATACCCAGGGCAGAGAGAAAAACTAGAATAGATGTGCAAGGTGAAGGCAACAGTGGTCACCATGGTCATTGAAATATTCTGGGCTCTGACCCCCGAACTGGGAGAGTAGCTCCAATAAATAACAGAAGGAACATCCAAGATGTCTTTCTAGAAAAGCACAGACCTAGGAACAGCTAAGATACTGCACAAGACCCTTAGGCTTCAAATCTTTGTATGAGGACATTTAAATTAAAACATGGAACAATTATTTCTCTGTTTGGTTCATCAGGTGTTCATGAAGGCGATGGTGGACTACTGCCCCCAGCAGGACCCGTCCATCCCCTGCCCCGATGCAGGTATGGCGTTCAGCAGAGGAGACCTGCTGGAGGTGGTCGACCAGTCAGACGGACAGTGGTGGCAGGCCAGGAAGCTGCCCTGCACTGTGTCCTGCGCCGGTCTGATTCCCTCTGCCAGCATGCTGAAGAGGTGATGCCACACACATCCTGAAGACAGACTGGACTCACAGGGTGCCCTTACTGATTGATTGTTTGGCTTTAACATGTTTAGTATAATTGATAAACTGTGAGCATTAAGCCAGATGCAGCTCAGAGGTTAATGTTTCTTCCGGGGCCTGAGTTTTGTCTCTAAGGCATCACACATGCCTGCAGGTCACATACGGGTACAGGTTTTCTTAACCTTTCAGGCTGACTGTCAGGAAACATGAAAATATTTCTGATAACCTGTTTCTTTCTTCTAATATCTCCCTCCATCTCTCTCTCTCTCTGCAGTAAACAGAGGGAGCAGTGGTGGTGTCAGCCTTTACATATTCACACCTGCATCAGACCCTGTGAGGACCCATCATCATTATCAATATTTATTACCCTCCTCCTGTGTTTTACATTATTTCCCGAAACCTGATTGTTACAAAATATTTCCCAAAAATTCTGACAAAGTTTGTTACTGTTCATACATCGCCTTGCTAAAGTATTCATTTAATCACGATACAACCACAAACTTAAATGTATTATATTGGGATTTTAAGTACTTATCAGAGGTATACTAGACAAAGTAGTATACGTGCTGTAAACTGATGAGTACATAGAAACGTCTTATCATACTTGCCCTATACTTGCACTGATACTTAAGTGTACTGACAAGTATATATAAATACCCAGCATGTATTTCAGTAGTTTAACTCTATAAACAAACAACTATTAAGGTTATAAATTAATAATTTGTCACAAATTGTTGTGTGACATGTTTTTACCTTTTAAACAGACTCAGTAAGAGGAGTGAGCAGTCAGTAGGAGCTGCCTCTCAGTAACTGCAGACCTAAAAATATTACTTCCAAAGTCACACACTTGTGATGATTGACACAGCTGTACCTCTGCTCATCAACATGGATGAAAGTCATACTGTCTGAAAGTTTAATTTAAGAGAATATTTAGAATCATCTAGAAAGTAAACTGTTAATACATCAGTAGCAAACTAACCATATATATATAGAGTCTATTTCTAGTTTACTTCTAGAAACTAAAAACTAATTTAGTCCCAGGAAGTATTAAAAACAGTATACTTGCAAGTATACTTAAATGTACTTGATAAAATAAACTTTAAGTATACTACTTTTTCGTAAGGGTAGTCACAAGCAGACCATGACACTGAATACAATCAATGCACATGTGCAACTGAGCATTAGGCCTTTCTCTGCCCCCATGTGACCGTGTGTGAACATCTTCCGGTCTACAGTAGGTACCCTTGGGTACCCTCAGCCAGGGTGTCACTACGTTTTTTGGTTTGTAATTTTGACTGAGTGACATGCTCTGTATTGTCAACTGGCACATCGTTAAAATAACAATGAACATGTTATCGTGGACGATATAAATGGCACATCCCTATAACAAACTACCCAGTAATGTCAAATAATAATAAAACAACGGCATCATCCAAAAATAAAATATGTGTGTATTGACATAAATAACATTATACAGTGTTACTGTCAACTTCCTCTGCCTGTAGTTTATTATTTATTAAGCTGATGTGTCTGTAATGCAGCTGATGTGGTGGCATATCAGTAAATGAATGAGGTCATGAACTGACATTAACTAATGAACTAATCACTTAAAACCATTAACAATCAGCATGACTCACAGGTTAGTTAAACATTACTTCAGTATAGGATTCATTATAAACTGTTGCAGATGTGTCACTGTCGTTGATCTGCTTTAAAACAAACCAGTGTTTCCTGCTTGTCCTGCTGCTGAAGTGAACTAACGAACATCCTGTCTCCAGTCTTTAACTCTGGTTTCTTGTCTCTCTGTGAACCCGCCGACCTCAGTGACCCCTGCTGAGAACGGTGGGTGTGACACACACAGTTCACCTGTCTCTCTCATGCAGTTAATATTCACACGCAGTGTTTTGACTGATTTCATCACTGTGTGACGTCTTCCTGTCTCTTCCAGAGGACGATCTCACACATGAAGACAAACGCACTGTGACAGGTGAAACATGTCAGACTGCGTGATAACCACATTATCCATCACGCGTCAGTGCAGTGGAGGTGACTGTTGTTTGTTCTTTCCACAGACCTGGAAGAAATAAAATTTGGTAGGTACGTGTGATTAGTTCATGTTGAGTCCTGCTTCAGTTCCTCATCCAGCCACCAGGTGTCCTCCACTGCCTGGTCCACCTGTGCTGCTGCTGCACCTGTTCCTCATCTACTAGTATCCATCCCAGCATGTTTCCCTGCCAGATCATTGTAGCTCCTGTGCTTCACTTTACCTCTATTTTGCTCATGTCTGTGTTTTTTTGACTTCATTTCATCTGCGTCCCTTCGTCAGCCTCACTCTGCCTTCTGTCGTCCCAGCCTGTGTTCACCACTTGTGGCTCTTTTCATATTTAATTTCCCTGTTTTTACTACATCTGTTTATGAGTTTGCTTCTCTGTCTTTGCTTTTTGCACCAAATGTCACAGCTAAAATGTATCATCATACAGAGTGTGTAGGATTTCTGTTATGCATCACCTTTACCTACTGAGTTTGCAACAACACAGAATGAATTTTACCTAAATAGACTTTGGTTTGTTAAAGTCAGCACTAAAACAGACTGATAGTTCACTTATAAAACAACTTTTTGCACTTTGGCACTGAAGAACATGGATGATTTAAATGGTCTCAACAAGAACAGCTATTGTGTTATTCCCTTTATTTATTTTTTGTGTGGACATAATTCAATGAAGCATCTTTAATAACTGAAATGTTTTTACTGTAGCATTACGTTAAGAGTTTGATTTTAAATTCGGAGTAAAAAACAATAAGGAAAGCAATATAAATGTCCATTTATGCAGTGAAAATATTTTTTTGTGTGTTTTCTTTTCTCTTTATTTGCTGATTGGATCAGTTTTTATTTAGAAGAACTGTTTCAAACTTTAAAATGTTTTGTGCCTTCAGATGAGGCTGACTCTGATGTGATCGATGGCATCTACCTGGGTAAGACCTGCTGAACCAGCCACTTAATTACTCCAATAAAAAGTTCACGTCATCATGACTGATCTCTGCTAATCATCAGCTGGCTTCCGTCGGAGCTTCCGCCTGTGGAGGAGGACGTCCTACAGGAGGAGACGTCAGTCCTGCACCTCCTGCTCCCCCAACGCGTCTCTGAACACCCCCTACGAGGAAGTGGCTCTGTACCAGCGCCCCCCACAGGAAAACCACCGCCTCATCATCCTCGTCGGTGAGAGACAAATATTTCAGTGAACATCTGAACTTTAACGTTAACGCTGTGAGCAGAAAGTGTTTTTTTTAAGTCTTACAAACACTTTAAAGAGACTCCGAACAGAAGTTGGAAAACAGGTTGAATGTACTGCACATTAAAAGCACAGGCTGGATGATGAAAGAGCCCAAACAACAGATTTAAAGATTTTTTTAAAGATTCTTTATGAACAAAGTGTGATAGATAAT
>OMLM01009409.1:0-18855 GCA_900302695.1 Helostoma temminkii
GGGGTGGAGCAAACACAACTGGAAAGAAACACAAGCCGTAGTGTGCTGAGTGAAGCCAACCACAACGCAGTATTTTAACAAAAAGGTGCAATCTTCTCACAATTAAAAAAAACTGAAATAACATGTTCAATAAATATTTGAAATCTTTATATAAAGCAACTCCTGGAGTCATAAACAGATATTTTATAAAATGAATTATTAAATTCTCATAAGCATAACTCATTTGGGTGTGTCATGCCTACATGTTCACACAAATGAACATGTGGTACTTGTTCATTTATTGCACACATCATTCAACCAATTATACAATAAGCCCTGAACTACATGCATCTCTGACTTGATAATCTCCTACTATAGTTTATTTGCATATTATAGATATACAGCCATTTCTGTGAATGAGTGAACGCCATGCTATCCTCCAAAGGATTATACATTAAGACACCTTTACACAACATATTCATAGTGTGCATTTTTCCCCAAAGCTCAAAGAGAACTGTTTCAAGCTGTGCAGATCGCACATTAGCCAAAACTGAATATTAGAGAACGTCATGATACATGCAAAAACAAGCAGATCACACACAGTTTATGGATACTGCTGTATGCTTTCTTCATACTACAACATGCCTAAAGAAAATGAACATTTTTTATTTCGTCTACATCAGATACTTCACAAATTTAAATTTCTTTGTTTATAGTAGTGACCTACAGTATAGTTATTTATAATGTGCCATTAAAAAAACATTAATTACACAAAATATGCAGGTTAATTAAAATAAACAGAACCAAACAAACACAACAGGAATAGACCTGTTGCTACAGTAAATAACATATTGATGAAATTAAGTACAACCACATTTTGAGCAAAATTATGTTAATGAGTCACGTGCCATTAGCAACTCCTAGTGGTACCTTAAAAAAGACACTGTTTTGGGCAGCATCACATACTGATGACCTATTATGGGGGAGCATTTGGACTGAAGCCGTGACAAAAATGCACATACCAAACATCTCAAAACCATCTAATTTCTCTGCAATTAAAGGATTAAGAATTCAAAGATTGCATAATCCTACAAAAATATGTAAGGCTTTAACTTCACATTATGAATGTAGTGTTAGTTTGTCCTAGATCTCATTTGAAGCATATAGCATATTTACACATGTCCGTTATCCATGGCCAACAGCATGTCCAATCAATAAAGCATGGTGCAATAACATTACATTTGTCCATGTCTTATCATTGTATAAGAGACTGATGCTGATTCTGACTTTTTGCTCATTTATAACTGACTGACAAACTGTGCGAGTGACAGCTGTCATTTCAGTCAGCAATATCCTCCATAACCAAGAACCAGACAAATCACCATTACAGTTGCATTCAACCATGTCACATTGAAATCCTTGTATATCCTTCCTCTGACATAATGCTGGCATTTATCTGTGGTGGATTGAAGGAGCGCAGCCGGTGAGTTCTTTAAGAAATGTGTATTTTCCTTGGCTTTCTGCTGTATTTCCCTGGACAAGCCTAGACCCAACCCTGCCATCTGCTGGCTCCATCCAGGTGAACAAAAACTCATACTGACAGATGACCCAAAGCACCCCGCGTTCCCATGAAGCAGAAAAAGTGTCAGACATTTTGTCCCCTCAGCAAATTTGCTAGTGTGTTTGATTATGACTAAAAACAAATGGCACTTGCGTGAACATTAGCAAGTACTCTTAAATAATATAGTTAAAATGGTCCATTTATAGAAGAAAGAGAACAGGAGGGAAAAACAGAGAGAGAGAGAGAAGTGTGGGGAGGGTCGTTGGAGGGGGTTTCAATGCTTTTGAGAGGTGCCTCATTTTCCAGCACCATCTGTTCCTGGTTCTGTGAGCTGGAAGCCTTGTTTGTGGCATACACCTCCCACACGCTCCAAGCAGCCAGACACCAACAGCAAGGACTCCATCACCTGTTTCAAACAACTGCACAATGTGACCCGCTGCATCAGTTAACTACTAATCACACTGTGTTTGATGATGTTGTTAACCCACTCCTTGAGAGGTTTCTTCCCTGAGGCGCCTCTTAAAAGTTCCAACCACCCCGGGGCAACTGATAATCTATGCTTTGGAGGTGGATGACAATGAAAAGGTTGATAGAGGGAGAGAGGTGGAGGACCAGACTGGACCCGGAGGCTGGAGTCAGCCCACTGCCCAGGAGGACAGAGATATAGAAAGAAGACAGAGGCACATGAACAAGGCCATGCTCCTCCATTTCAATCAGCTGCTGCAGTCTCACATGGTAGCAAAGCATCCGAAGGGGAGGTGCCATCATGAATCCTAATTGCTCCCTTTTCACCACATTGCAGGGTGTTTCTATGCAAATCTGTCCAGAGAGGTATCTAGTTTATGCAAGGCCAACTGTATGAACTGAAATGTGAGCAGGAATCTCAGTCTGACAAAAGCCTTAGTGGGGAGTTGCAGGTATTATAATTCATTTGAATAAATTATTCATTTTGCACATGGCTCTCCTGAGTGTAGGGCAGAGCACGGTTTCGCACATGTAGCTAATGTTTTGACATGTATGTATTCCACTACATCGGCACTGGCCTCAAGTTAAGATATATGGGTTTAATAAGAGTGACGAAGATGCAAAATAATGAGATGTCTGGGAATAGAGCGCAGGGGTGTTCATGGAAAGACAGAGAGAATTGACAATATCACTCTTGAGCATGTGGACTTCTGGCTGCTGCTACATTTCTGTAGCAGTTATGAATATGATGCACATTTGCAACTCATAAACGTGTACTGTAGATTCTTTTAAACTGTAACTCAAAATATTTAAATGCATCCATTGTCACCACTGACTAGCTGACAATAAGGACTCTGTGAAGACTTGAAGCACCATGAAGCACCATGAAGCCATGAAGCACTGTGTTTATATATTTTTTATTTTTGACTGCTTCAACAGCCAAACATGTGTTCGGGTTAAAAAAAAAAGTGTAAGAAAGTATAATAATTATAATAATTTTGAAACTGTCTGGTATGTTTCTAAGTGTGAGTATTTTACTTGGTGCAAATGTGTATTTCATTTGATATTTCAGACAGTTAACAAAATTTTGCTTTTGAAATATGTTTGAAGCTTGGATGAAAATTCTATGTGCTGACATTAAAGCAGCAGTTTTAATGTTATATTATATTATATGTATTATTAATGGTTTCCTGTCACCCTGGTGGATGACTAAACTAATGCTTAATATATTACAATTGAAGAGTCGGTTAATTTGTAGCTTAATTGAGGTAAATAACAACTTTTTTGCTCATTTGTTGCATTTTATTCAAAATTTTCATTAGACACTTCCTACCTAGTAAATGTTTGTAATGTGGGTCTATTCCGAGATCGACTGGACCTCAGACTGGATCTTATACAGTACGAGAAGAGAACTGAATTATTCTCTTTAGGCTTTACAAAGTTCTGCTAAAGCCACAGAAGACATTAGACAACTGTTTTCACATAAAGTAGTCTTTATGTGTAACATATGTGCCACTTTCATGTACAGTGAACATTCAAGGCTCTGTGAGTGGATTCCAGCACTGACTGCATTACTGTCAAAGCAAAGAACAGGATTGTCAGTCTATAAAACAAGAATCAGTGTTTTCCTTTTGTCTTATGTGTGTACATGATCAAAACAGTTCAATGAACAACACCACAAACAGGATCAAACAGTTCTAATAGATCAAACATTACTGTCTTGCGAGACCAGTTGTATACAACTCAATGTACATTGGGCCGATCAATAGAAGTTGTGAGAAGAATACAATGCAGCCCATCTCCTTCCCCGCCCTCAGATCATACATACGCATACACACAAATGCGCTCCGACACAGGGCTTTTATTACAAACCCATCCGTCACAAATGACCATAATCTATACTATGCTCCGAATGGCTCTCCTGGGGAGCTCCCCTCATTTAATTTTTCATCACATCCTCTTTCACTTTATTTTCAGTAATTCAAACCAACTAAATCCAAATATGAGTAGACACGGAGCCCTGCTGTTTTGACAAGTTAAATGACTACAGGCAATGATGTGCTTCCCAGCCAGTCTGTAAGCAGCACACGTCGCCAGGCACCGCCTCATTGTATATTTAACCAAAATGTGGATGTGTGTTGTCGTGCTTGCTTTTTCCACATGCACAGTGCTCCTTAATCCTGCAGCCAACCCGACCCTCTGCAGCATCTTTTTGAGGTGAAATTGAAATGGATTGTGTAGCTCAATATTTTATTGACATCAACTTCACAGAATGTTGCTACAGTGACACCAGGGATAATTATTTCACCACAGATTTCTTCCTCTCTGCGTTCCTCTCTCTCTCTCTTTCTGCCTTCCTCCAAGCCCTTCCATTCCTGTAGAGAATTAGTTCTGCATAAATTACCCAGTGGAATATTGAATCAGTCTCCAGCCACCAAAGGCGAGCCTGTGTGTCTGTGTGTCTGATTACTGAGAAGTGTGCACAACACGCATGCAGACACACACATAAAGCGAGAGGGAGAAGGGCCTCTAAGCGAAGAGATGACACCATTGCAGAAAACATGGTAAGAGGAAGAGGAGGAGGAGGCGGAGGAAGAGGTGGCACGGAGGGGATCAGCCAATCTGGATATGCGGAGTGAAAGCTGTATTAGCCACCCTAGCTGCACACTATTTGCTCATTACTAAGTCATTAGCAGGGGCATGGTTTTAAAGGGGGGAGGGATCAATCAATTGTCGTGGGTCAATGTTTTGCAGCCCCATTATGAACCTTGGGCGACTCTGTAAATTAAGCACAGTAATTACTCATGTTAATTACACAAAGATGGTGGTCACATTGATCTACAAATACTTTTTGCATAATATACACAAACGGTATGAAGAGTAAATACTGGGTTGAAGTCTGATGTCTGTGCTGATCAGATGAAGAGAGAAGTAGCTCTGAGGGGTTTCTAATAATGTGTGTATACCTCAGTCTAATCTAAACACCATTTCATTAACTGAATAGTCAGCAGTTCACATAATTGATTCATCAAGTCATATATCTAAAATTGCATACATTCCATTTTTCAAGCTTTGCAAACTTACCTTAACTTACTTACTTAAGATCAGTTATTTTGCTCTATTTTATTTTACTGTGAGGTAAATGCTTTCATATTTTGATCTACAGGTTAAACAAATCAAGCAATATGAGGAAATGGATAGTGTTAACTTCTAAAGGACATTTTTCACTATTTCCTCACTTAAAAGAATGACTCATTAATGTGTTTGCCAAAAAATCAATTCCAAATTGTTGCAACTATTGATTAACATCCAAATTTAGTGGAAATTGGCAAAGGCCACGATGCGGTTATCACATGCTCGGGGGATTCAGCAGACAGTAGTAAACAGTGTAGATTTTTTTCCTACATATTGCATAATTTATTTGTGAACACTTGTTTGAATGTAGGGTACCGTGACCAAATACCTGGATCCTTAGTCCCAAGAGAAGCCCAGTTTTCCTTGATCCTAACAATCTGAGATATTCTATTCCTCCACAGGGAGTGTGTGTGTGTGTGTCAGCTCCTGACTGCACGATTAGCCCATTTTGTATTTGATACAGTTTTGTATACAGAGATGCTCAAGAGGCACTTTAAGGGAAGATGACTGAGCTGTCTCTCATGAAAAAAATTGCTAACAGCAGCCCCTGAAGCATTTTTTGAGTATAATTTTTTGTGCTTTTTATATATATCTACACAGACTGATACATTTGTCCTCAAGTCATGTGTCTCTAGATGTATGTAAAGATGCCCAGTCCCCCTGAGATGCTGCTTTAGAGAACCCAAGCCATGCTAAACACTGTATCAGTGGTTTAATTCGAAAGAGTGTTAGGTCTAATTGGCAGCAAAATTCAAAAATGAAAAATCTGATTTAGCCAAGCAATTTTCACTGTCAGTGATTATAAGTTGATAGAACAATTAATCAGACAAGTGTGTTGTGGAAGGAACTTCTCATCAGGAAGTCATCAGCCTAACATCAGTGCTTCCATGCCAGTGCATCAAACAACACAGATGTAATGGCACACTTATTCAGTCTTAACACCTCCTCCGGCTGTACATTTCCAGCTTTTGGAAATTCCTTTGGTGCCATCTAGAGGCTGGCCTTCACACTGTAGAAAATATGATACACACAGAAGAGACATAAGAATCTCAACATATATGGCAACACTATTGAACAAGATTACACACAACTATCATAGGCTGTATTGTTTTTTTTAAATATAAGGATATCTATATAACAAGACTTTACATGTATTCCAAATATAGGGTGAAATGATAAAATATGGCAGTAAAGGAACAGGTTGACATTTTAGAGGAAAAACTATTGCTGACATTTTGCAAAGAAACGCCTTGGCTTGTGATCACTTACACTTAACGTAAGGATCTTTCTGTTCTTACTTGTTAGGATTACACCTGATTGAATAAAGGCTGCAAACTGAAAAAAATGCAAAAAGACCCATCTAAGACAAGTGACAACAAAAAAGAAAATGTAAAGCACACATTAAATATTTCACAATAGTCCTTAAAATAATAATAATCCAAAAAATTTTGGAAAATTTTGTTTAAATTACCAATAACTATTTAACTAAACTGTATCTGTGCATTGACACATTACTGTTGAAAATTCTATTATATGCTGATGTTTCACTCATTTCCAATCAAACAAGAAGGCTATTTTTTCTATCCTTTCAGTGGACCTTCATGTATCTAATAACAACAAAAATATAATAATATTAACAACAACAACAAACTACAATAATGTGTGGTGTCGATCTGCTTATAAAAAGCAAACAAGCAAATTTCAAATATCATACTGTTCCTTTAAGACAGACAAGGTTGACAAATTCAGCCTAATTAAAACTTCCTATAAAATGCTTTAGATATGATGGTACGTTATCGAACCAAATTGATTTGGAATTATGACAGATCTGACCGATAGGAGTCAGCACTGACCTGATACCGATTATCCCTTAACCGCTCTGGCATCTCTTCGTTGCTGTTGTTGAGCATGGCTATGTGCTGCGTTCATGTGCTTCTTGACGACTCGGATTTTCTAGATCATCACGATGTTTCGTTGGCTTCCCATGGATTAATCCATGGGTCTTGCTAGCAGAACTAAAATCGGGTGATACTAAACATCGCTTGCTATACTACACGACTTGCGGTGCTGGCCAGATGTACCACAATCTCTTAAATATTTGGGAACACCGAAGAGTCCCAGATTACTGAAGAACCCTGAAGGCAACGCTGCCGTGGCTCACATGCTATCAACACACTGCGTGTTGCTTGACACTAGCATTTTCACAATATGGAAAACTGAACTAGCAGCGTGCCATGGTTACACGTTGCAGTGTGTTGGGATAAGAAAAAAAATAACTGTCCTATTTGTTGTGTTGTTATTTATTTAGGAGAAGCTGCTAAAATGGTGAAGGAGCAGTTCAGAGAGACAGATGTGGCTAAAAAAATGTGAGTGTATGAGTGCTGTTAGCTTGTTAGCTTGCCTGTTAGCCAGCGTCAGCCAGTTAACATTGTGATTAATATCAACAAGTTGTTTTTTTTACGCTAACATATGTTAAAAATAATTTAGTGGTGGTAACGTTCGTGTTAACTACCTGTGGTTTTGACACGGGTGTTAACATTAGCAGTGTTAGCTGGCTTAGGCGTTGTGCAGAAATTCATAGTGATACTTGTATATTAGCTAAGCATGTTTAAATAAATAGTAGAAATCAGGCCTTAATAGTTTACGTCTAGTTTCCTTCATATGCATGGAAAAGTATGGAATATAGTTGCTCTAAGCAATTGATTTGGTAAAGCAGTGCTGCTGATGCTACAAGACAATCTGTTATTGTTGTTATTGTTATGTATTAACCTTGTGATTTACTGTTTGTTATTGTTTACAGAAGCCACATCTGCTTTGGGATGAAGTCTGCTGAGCAGATGCGTCAGCAGGCCCACATCCAGGTGGTCAGTAAAAACCTGTACAGCCAAGACACCAAACACACTCCACTGCCCTATGGAGTGTTGGACCACAGAATGGTATGACCCAGAAAAAAATAATACTTCTGACTCTTATCTGCAGTGGCACAAGAGATGTTCATGTCCCTTTTTAGTCAAATCTTTGAAAAGTTTCTGTCTCCAGTTTTTCACATGTCTTATGTGCCATATTTACAGTTATTTGGACTTTGCCCCTCTTAGAAATAATTTTAACAACTCTGTCCTCATACTTTGTGCTTGTTCCTCCTATCTCATTTTTCCTGCAGGGTACCAGTGAGAAAGACAGACCATGTTTAACATGTGGGAAGAATCTGGCAGATTGTTTGGGACATTATGGCTATGTGGATCTAGAGCTGCCATGTTTTCATGTTGGCTATTTCAAAGCCATCATAGGAATCCTTCAGGCAAGTCTTAATTGCTGATTAATTATTATATGAATATAATAACAGATTTGATGTGGTATAACAAATACAATGATGTATGTTTAAAAGGAGAAAATTATGGTTACAGAATGAGAAGGTAATATTTGAAAGTGTGAACCTCAAATCTTGCCCCAGAAATGAGAAAATGGGTAGCATAATCCGTATGGATATCAGCCTTTAGGCATAAGACTCAACCTCCTCACTGTACAAGCTGAAGCATGAAGTGATACTGAATGTATATTATTTTTAATAATGTACCTCCATCTAAATTTTTACCAAGCAGAGATAGCGTTTGTCCTTTAGGTGTCACCAGAGAATCTAAGATAGAAAATTGTAAAGCATCCTGTTTTACCTGTTTTAAAAAATTGCTTTTTTTGTATGTTTTCAAAATAATGCATAACTTCACCTTAAGCATTTTTTTTGCAACATTGGTTGAGTTCCTTAAATCGAATGTGACATTTTATCATATATCCAGATGATCTGCAAGACATGTTCAAGCATAATGCTGACAAAAGAAGAGAAACTGCAATTCAGAGATTACTTGAAACGGCCTAACCTGGCATATCTCCAAAAACGAGGGTTAAAGAAGAAGATCTCTGACAAATGCCGCAAAAGGACAGTTTGTCTGAATTGTTCAGCTTTCAATGGTGAGACAAAAATCACTTGCATTTGTGATATTTACTTTCTGCACATCCATCCAGATTGTGGCACCCATTATAAAGTGAGGGGCGAAAAATCTGATTCCTGTGTCTCTTATTTTTAAGGACCAGTGAAAAAGTGTGGCCTGCTTAAGATCATCCACGAGAAATACAAAACAACCAAGAAGGTGGTGGATCCTTTTGTGTCGGATTTCCTGCAATCCTTTGACATCGCCATTGAGCACAACAAAGTGATAGAGCCTCTACTGACCAGAGCACAGGTGAACTTTTTACTCTTTTCACACTGTGCAAGTGGACCAGTTTAGTGTTACCATGTTTTAACATTACTGGGTTGTCAGATGAAAGGTCTGTATTTAATTTTGTTAACTCCAAATATTATTTGATTGGCAATCTATTGTAGAGGTTTTGTATTAAAAAGGTATCATCAAAACATTTCAAGATAGATATTGGTATCGGAAACCCTGCACAAATCTATATTTTCCATCACCCATTTGTTTTCCAGGAGAACCTGAACCCACTAGTGGTGCTGAACTTGTTCAAGAGAATTCCTCAAGAAGACATCCCGCTGCTGCTGATGAATCCCGAGGCAGGGAAGCCTGCAGACCTCATCCTGACCCGCCTCCTGGTCCCACCTCTCTGCATACGTCCCTCTGTGGTTAGCGACTTGAAGTCGGGCACGAATGAGGATGATCTCACCATGAAGCTTACAGAAATAATCTTCCTCAATGACGTCATAAAAAAGGTTGGTCTTTGTTGTTGATAGTTATTTAGTTATGTTTGTATGTTAATTTTGTCCCCTAAAAGACTTGGGCCTGAATTTTAAGACTTGTGCTTTCACAGTAAAATTTACCGAAGTTATATTACTTTGCTATAGTGGTTCAAGTGGTCTTAGGCTACTGATAATCTCACTCCAGCTGTAATAAATCTCATTTTACTCAGCGTACAGCTATTAAACAGTAAAGAAAAGTCTGTTATAATTCTAAAAATGAGGAAATTGCCCTTTTACACCCTAAAGTTGCTCATTTGGAGTATTTAAAATTGTTCTTAAAGAGGCTTGTTAAACGAATTCAGACATGTGGATTTGGGGTAACCAAACCATTAAGGCATTGAGTTGAAACTTTTAATGTTAGACCCCTTCCTTAAAAGTAGTTACCAGCTGTATTGTTTGGCATTAAGACAACCCATATTCTTTATTATCCAGCACCGCATGACAGGGGCGAAAACCCAGATGATCATGGAGGACTGGGACTTCCTCCAACTGCAGTGTGCTCTTTACATCAACAGCGAGCTTTCTGGCATCCCTCTCAACATGGCACCTAAAAAATGGACCAGAGGCTTTGTGCAGAGACTCAAGGGGAAGCAAGGTATAGTATATGGTTTATAATTAACCATGTGGCGTGCTTATACCTTTCTGTCCTTTGTGTAGAGCACAGTGAATTCCATTGTTGTAGAAAGCTGAAAGGTGGTTTATGAATAAAGTTGTGTTTCCTTAAAGTAAATGAATGAAAAACCTTTGCAATCACTGAACAGTAGTGTTGATGCAAGCAGTGGTGCTAATATCACGTGTACTCGTATACTTACTGTATTGTAAACAAGAGAGTGAGAGCATTTTCCAAGTTGGCATTTAAAAGTTATCATCTCATGAGTTGTTGCCCTCTGTGCGTAGTGACATCAGACACATTATCTGGCCAATTTAACATCTAAAAAGTATTAATTTTGTACCCTGTTTTTGTTATCAAGTTTTACAAGCAAAGCGTTTGCAGCCAACTGACTGATTTATTGTGATAACTCAGGTCGATTCAGAGGAAACCTCTCAGGGAAAAGAGTGGACTTCTCTGGCAGAACTGTAATTTCTCCTGATCCTAACTTGAGAATCGATGAGGTTGCTGTCCCTGTGCATGTGGCCAAAATTCTGACATACCCAGAAAGAGTAAGGCCTACTCCATAGCTAAAACATACACTAAATCATTTTCATGCAAGAAGCCATCTAAATTTGATATTGTGCTACAGGTGAACAAAGCAAATCTGGAGCTTATGAGGAAACTGGTTCGCAATGGTCCTGATGTTCACCCCGGAGCTAACTTTATCCAGAATCGTCACACACAGATGAAAAGGTGAGGGTGGCAGCGTATGACACAAATAAAAAAAACTTGTTGCGCTTGACATCTGAAGACGACTTGCCTCTTTGTCGTAGGTTTTTGAAATATGGAAACCGTGAGAAGATTGCTCAGGAGCTAAGGTTTGGTGACGTGGTGGAAAGGCACCTGATAGATGGAGATATCGTCCTCTTTAATCGACAACCCTCTCTGCACAAACTCAGCATCATGGCCCACATTGTACGTTTTGGACATAATTTTATTTATTGCTGCGATAAATCTAGAGTAGAGAGTGTGACTTTGTTGTACATTTGTAATTGGTTTCAGACAGACAGGCATGTACGCTGTTTTTACAGGTTTTAGAAAAAAGTAGAAAAAAAAGAATCAAAATAATTTGTATACACTTTTATGGTTGTATAATAAGTCATATAATATGTATTACACACTGAGGCACTGATTGTTGACAAGCATATGTGATAGACTAGAACAAAATACCTAATTAGGAATAGCTAAATTTAACAACACTGCCTGCATCACTCCCAGTTAACCAAATCATGCGTAAAGCGTTGGATAACTTGACATTGATTTTTACTTCTCTCTAACGAACAGGCCAGAGTCAAACCTCACAGAACGTTTAGGTTCAATGAGTGTGTGTGCACTCCATACAATGCTGACTTTGACGGCGATGAAATGAACCTCCATCTACCTCAGACTGAGGAAGCCAAAGCTGAAGCTCTGGTCCTGATGGGGGTACGTATTGTACGACACACACTGTCCACAGAGTACATATGTCTTTGTGTTGACACTAAGCAGCAACCTGTTTTTTTTTCTTTTCTTTCAGACAAAAGCTAATCTTGTTACTCCAAGAAATGGTGAACCTCTAATTGCTGCTATTCAGGACTTTCTGACAGGTCAGTGCTGTGATGTGTGGCATTCATGGGGCCTTCTGCTGCTGTATGATGTAAAGTTGCATCAGTTAATGATGAGGGTTAATGACTGAGTTACAGGCAGACAATTGTTTGTCACAGATAAAAAGGAAAGGTTATTCACAGTACTTTCCCTAATGGTAATATAACATATCTTTAGCCATAGTAGATGCAAAGTAAACAGACAGCTAACATATCATATATATCACCTTCATTGACTATAACATTTCTACTTCTTAGGGGCGTACCTCTTGACGCTGAAGGACACCTTCTTTGACAGATCTAAAGCCTGTCAGATAGTTGCATCAATCCTAGTGGCCAAAGATGAGAAAATCAGGATTTCTCTCCCCCACCCAGCTATCATGAAGGTACACTACACATGTGAGACTGAAACAAAACTCTACATTTTTGAGCTGCCACTAATATTTTTCTGTGCTTCCATCAGCCCATGGCCCTGTGGACAGGCAAACAGATCTTCAGCCTCATTATGAAGCCAAGTAAGGAATGTCCAGTCAGTGCTAATCTGCGGACCAAAGGAAAACAGTATTGTGGCAAGGGAGAGGATCTCTGTCACAACGACTCATGTAAGTTTCTTGTGTGAAAATGTTCTTTATACATTTGAAATAAAATGTTTTATTGTGGAAGTTAACGTTATTTTAATGATTGTAATTCAGGTACTGTATTTGCTGCAGTTGAAACCTGAGTACACCCCAACCTTCCTTCCAGCAATTATTTTGTCTCCCAAGCTGAATGTGTTTTATCCTTCACCACCTTTATAAACCATCACCATGTGTCTCTAGCCAATCGCTGAGCTGTGTTTTATACACCTTGGCTGTCTTTCTATTCTTGGATCTAATGGCATAAATCCTTGTCACATTTGCAGTTGTAGTGATCCACAACAGCGAGCTGATGTGTGGTAGCATGGACAAAGGCACTTTGGGATCTGGCTCCAAGAACAACATTTTCTACATCCTGCTTAGAGACTGGGGACAGCTGGAGGCTGCTGATGCCATGTCCCGCCTGGCTAGGCTCGCTCCCGTGTATCTCTGTAGGTTCTTAAAGTGCTCTGATCTCAGCAGAAATAAAACTAAATAATCTCTGCATCAGTCACATGCTGTAGTAATTTAGTTACTATTGTAGTTGCAATGTTACATTTTAAATACTTATTTTACAAAGTGAATAATATACAGTGATATTAAATTTAACTTTTTGCATCCCCACAATTTTCAGCCAACCGGGGCTTTTCCATTGGCATTGGTGATGTGACACCAGGCCAGGGTCTGCTAAAGGCCAAACAGGACCTGCTGGATGACGGCTATGAGAAGTGTGATGAATACATTGAAGCTCTGCAGACAGGAAAATTGCAGCAGCAACCGGGATGTACAGCAGAGGAAACTCTGGAGGTAGACGTGACAGCATGTAATCGTCGTTTTTGTTAAATTACATTTAAGCTGTTTGATTCAACTACTTGAAACTGAAGCACTCCCACACAAGTGAATGGCTTACTGAAAATTCGAGAGGCCAGGTAATGTTTAAAAGTTTTAGTTGCTACCTGCTTGTATTTGCGAGCAAAAGAAAATGGTCATGAAAATTAATTATAATTGGTGTTCTAGTTTCCAAATTCACTTTTAGCACCAGCTGAGTCAGGCTGACTAATAGAGAAATGGTGCCAAGAAAGTAGATCTTCATACTACATATTTTGTTCACCAGAAAATACTGAGTTAAGTTCAGGTCATATATTTATTATAATGCCTTAAAATACAAACTTTAGTGATGCTTATAAATATGCTTATATTTGTATGGTATGTGTAGATATTTAAACAAAGCCCACTTTTAATAGATGCCCAGGAGGATGGACTTTACGGATCGTGACGTCTGAAGTCATTTGAATAGATCTTTTCTACATCTTTCTGTTCCGCTAATGGTTTTGAGCAAAAAGTGAAGAGAATTTGATCTTTTATTAAAAGCTCTTACTGGAAAGCCCTGCTAGAAAAGGGGATAATTGTTGAAAATTGTATGTATGAAAATTTCTGACTACTGTTTTGAGACTGAATAGCATCTACATGGATGATTGGCAATCATTATTAATCCAAACATTTGTGCTTTCAGTTTGCTTGATTGTGTCACAGCAGTAATGGTGGCAACACTGGAGAGTGCAACACCTAAATCATTCAGTGAATAGGAAATCAAATTAACGATTAATGTTTTGGTTATGTTTTTATACTTTTCTTCCTTCATAACTGCTTCCTTTTTATATGACTTCAAATGATGTAGATACTTTACATGCTTGTCTGTAATCTTCTCTTATGCGCAGAATATTAAAAAGGGGTCGTAGAAGAGGTCATGTATTAACATCCACCTCTCAGTTGTGGATTGAAACCTACTTATAAGTAAAAGCAAAGAACACAGCATTTGTGATTTGACCTTTGCTTATTATTTGTTAACCTTCAGTATTTTATTTTGTATGTGTTTGTCAACAGGCTCTCATCTTGAGAGAGTTGTCTGTCATCAGAGACCGAGCTGGCAGTGCTTGCCTCAGGGAGCTTGACAAGAGCAACAGCCCTCTGATCATGGCTCTCTGTGGTTCCAAAGGTAAACTAACCCAAGTAATGATAAAATTCTTTTGGTTCTGTATTTTGTTTAATAAGAGCTTTTTTTGTTGAGGCAGTATGAAAGTGAGAATATTGCAGCAGTAACCTGTAATGACTTTCTTTCTTATCAGCAGACTTCAAACACAAGTCTCAGGGTAGATGGGACTGCAGAAAATACCCAGTTATTTGATAGTGTGCAGTGTGGTTTTAACAAAGATTTTTTTCTGGAAAGGGTCATAAATAGAACCAAGTCCTGGGATGGTGGGAAAACAAGCAAGGCAATGGTTCTCAAGGTCCAGAGTTGGCCATTCCCGCTATAATGTATAAGCCTTTTAGGAAAAAGTCCTGAGAGACCTGTAGCAAGCACAATGTAATGTATGTAATTATTATTGTTCTTCTGACATTTGCTGTTATGGAAACAAAAATTCCCACAAATGTCATCCAAAGTTTGAAAACAATGGAAGAAATAAAAATGAGATATTGTGAGACACTGGAACAAATGTTTGAAAGTAAACAACAAATCACTTCTACATTCAGTCATCAGAGGCAAACATCTGTTGTTGAAAATGGTTTCACCTGAAAAATAGTTTCACTAAAATGTCATTGTCAGCTTCCAGTATAAAAACAATTTCATATCAGTTTATAATGACAGAAAACCATATGTGAGAAACTGAAAATAGTGAAGATACTTCCATCTGTCTGTTTTCCCTTATTCACTTATTAGAACAATTGTGGCGATTAAAGATAATAGTAAAATCAATTTGTACAAAACCATTAAAATCTAAAATCAACTGCTCTCCTGTTGAGATGGATGCTTAATTAAGAATCAGTGTGTTCTGCTTCTTGTATTTTCATTATTCATGTTGCTTAGTCTGTGTCCTCATCTGTCTTCTCTGTGTACACACAGGATCCTTTATTAATATCTCTCAGATGATTGCCTGTGTTGGTCAGCAGGCCATAAGTGGCTCTCGAGTTCCTGATGGTTTTGAGAATCGCTCCCTACCTCACTTTGAAAAGCACTCAAAAGTAAGATCCAGTTGATGTATTTTAATTAATTTGCTATATTTTCCTCAAAGGGGTCATACATGCTGTACCCTGGATCTGTTTGTTGATGTAATACAATGGGTATTGCAGTTCTTGAAAATGGTAATAACATGTTATAGGGCTTATAGGTGTCTCAGTTCTCTTGATATTGTAAGCATCATGTGCCACATCCATTTCTCACACTCACTTATTGACAGCTCCAAAATGTGTTGTTATTTGTTATTTTGTTTCTTATGTTAATCCCAGCATCTGATTGGCTAAATCAAAAGTTGGTACACTTGGTTGTACATAGAAGAATAACGTGATGAAAACACTGAAGAAAAACTGTAGACATACATAACTAGAATGTCTGAAACTTTTTTTTTCTACAGCTACCTGCTGCTAAAGGTTTTGTGGCCAACAGTTTCTATTCTGGCCTGACGCCCACGGAGTTCTTCTTCCACACCATGGCTGGTAGGGAGGGTCTGGTGGACACTGCTGTGAAAACTGCAGAGACTGGATACATGCAGGTAATGCCTGCGGATGTTTTTACCCATATTGCCATTATGATGTCACATGGCTGAACGAAAGTGTGTACCTTCTGTCTGCAGTATCCTTCCTCATTGTTAGTCCAGTAAATAGCGTCTTAGTTTACTTGTTTACTTGTTTACTTAGTTTGTTTCTTAAACTGCTAATACTGAGCATTAGACAGGCTTCACATTTAAGCAACAATGTCAGATAAAATCATACATAAATTAATGTTCTTGTCATTATTATTTGTTATAAGGTTAAATTAATTGTTTAATCTATACAATAATTGCATTAATGGGAAAATAGCGGTATATGAACATTATAATCTTTAAAAGCCCTGGGTATCTTCTTTTTAGGCGCCCTTGTCCTTTTATAGCAGAACTGCAGTTAATGACACCAAACCGTTTGTAGTTTTTCTTTCATCCATCCATCCATTTTATGAACCGCTTAGTCCCCATAGGGGTCGCAGGTGTGCTGGATCTCATATGGGCGAGAGGCGGGTTACACCCTGGACAGGTTGCCAGTCCATCACAGAGCCACACATGGACAAAGACAACCATTGACACTCTTACTTACACCTACGAGCAATTTAGAGTCTCCAATTATTGTTTTTTTTCATTTTGTAGTAAATGACATTTTCTTTATTTCTTTCTTTAATATATAATTTGTTAAGCAAAGAAAATGCCATCACGAAATCCCAGAGTCCAAAGTGATCTTAATATAAAAATAAAACACTGAACAGCAACAAATGCTCACACCAGAGGAACTGAAATGAGTTCATGTTTGTCATTGTTACTTGACAGAGTAATTAAGTATCAACATATTAATATGCAAATGTCATTAACTTCATCACTCATTCATCAGTCATTTTAAATACTTGAACACCTCAACTGAAATACTTTCAGGTCATTGTAGATGGTGTTTTTTTGTTTGTTTGTTTTTTTAATATGTTATTTATGATATTTTATGTTCTTGCTGGTGTTTTGACAGAGGCGCCTGGTGAAGTCCCTGGAGGATTTGTGCTCACAGTATGATCTGACAGTACGCAGCTCAACTGGTGATATCATTCAGTTTATTTATGGTGGTGATGGTCTGGACCCTGCTGCAATGGAGGGAAAGGATGAGCCACTGGAGTTTAAGAGAGTCCTAGACAACATCAAGGTAAGTTAAATCAGGAGCACATATTCTTTGTTGTCCTGTGTACTTATTCACACATACATACTCCAGTTACTTACCTGTTATTGTATCAAGTTTCATGGGCGATGAATGTGCACCACATGCTACTGTACTTAGTGTTTGGTATGCTAATGTTTAATCAGTTACCTTCAGTATTTCAAAGAGTAAAAAAAAAATCAAGTTAAGTGGCTTCTTATGATCAGAAAATGTTTGGTTCACCTTCCAGAATGATTTTGAAGAAGCACTCTTGACTTTATTTATACATGCTCACCCAACCTGACCTAGAGAAGTACAGCTTAAAAATCAATCTCTCCACTTTGCGACCACCAGGTGAAGCTGATTTAATGGGAAAGAAAACTGTAAATAGGTGCATGGCAGAACTGAAACAGAAAGCAGTGAGGCAGTTGCTGGAGTAGGTCCAAGCACACGTTCATTAGCTTATATGTATTGACATTATTTGCCTTTATATTGAAAATGAATATATTACAGTTAACTGTATCATTGTATTTACTCTCATGTAACAACTTCAGTGTTGTTGGGTTTGAATCCGTTTGTAAAATAGTTAGAAAACTGTCCAGAAACCCACAAAGGAGAGATGTGTCATCAATCCTGCAAAAACAAAGAATAACAAATAGACTTTGATTGAAAAAGCCAAACCAGACAGTATTGGATTATTATATGTAGCCTTTTAAATGTTTATAATACTATTATAATCAGTTGCTCTGGGAGGAAAAACAATAATGCAAATAATTTTCCACTGCCAGGAGCCAGCTTCCAGCCACAGAGGCATCTCATAAGCCTCTATGTTAAAACAAATGAGAGCTGAATAGTTGAAATAGATTATTTTTGGATGAGATGTGTTTCATATGAACCCACAGACAATTTACAGAAATTTTAAATAGATTTTTGTCTTTTTGATCTAGTTGGATAATTTATTTGATTATTGACATAATTAAATTTGTTGTTAGCATCTTAAAATGCTAACGTGACCCAAATCAAAACCAAAAACTTGGATCTGTCACTCATGAAACAACTGATGCTCCTGTCAGCTATGAGATAGACAACTTATTTTTCCCAAAGTGGAATTTGTAAACAGCAGAAAAACAACATGTACAGTCAATTATGATCAGTTAAAACACAAAACGCAACCTCTTACATTATGTTTGTGAACTAAAAACAAATAAATGCTTACATCTGTAAGAACCTTTTACAACTGTAATTTAGAACAGGTTGTCTATAAAACCCATCTGTTTCTGAATTATCTAGTTATTCAGTATGATTTGCAGCTTGGTGATTGTGACAGTGTGGTAATGTATTGCACTACCATGTTTACATAGGAGAATGATCCCAGAGATGGGAAATCTTGTGTTTTGACAAGACTAGGAATTTTTCTATAC
>OMLM01009409.1:18875-33334 GCA_900302695.1 Helostoma temminkii
GGAATTTTTCTATACCATTATCATTAAAGGTGCTTGACAAACTGCCCAAAAGACAATAACAAAATAATAAAGAAGCTTGACCCCAACTGGAAATAAACACTTTTACTGAATTACTTGTTTACTGTAATTTATGTGTCTCCGTCTGTCAGTTGTGGATCGGTAAGACCGTGACATCCATTTCGTAAGTGTCTGTGTTTGCTCCTAATCATCTCATTTCTGAATCCCTGCATTCTCCTCAGGCGGTTTACACATGTTCAGATGAGCCTACACTGAGTCAGAATGAACTGGTCCTCACTTCAGATGCAATCATGAAGAGGGCTGACTTCTTGTGCTGCAGAGACAGCTTCTTAGAGGTAATGTCAACACAATGCTGTTTATGTCAGTTGTGTAAATGAAGTAATGAACTCCTAAGAATGCAACATCTCTATCAAGGTTAATGTTCCTTTAAGTAATCTCTTAAGTAGTTTGTGACAAAATCCATAAAAGGGTAAAAGGATCCTATTCCAATAACCTGCCTAATGTTGGCAAACCCAGTCAAAACTTCATAACTGGTGTTATCCAGAGAGAAGGGTACATTCCTAAGTTCAGTAATTTAATTTTTCAGTTTTCGTTGTGGAAATATTATTGCTGTGTATTATTGTCAACACATCAAGAGGATTGTCAACAATTGAAATAATCAAAGCTTCTTGACCCAGGCTTCTTTACACGGTGTAACATAGTGATAAGACATATGCTTGGTGAATAAATTGTATAGCTTATTCTTTTAAGCTGCAAAATGTTCAGGATGAGCTCAATCAGAACCATGATGTTACTACCTACCATGTCCAAGAGGAAGCATGATTTACAGCTTATACTTTGAATTAGTATGGTATTGTATAAAATTTATAATGAGAAATAACATGGAAAGGCATTTAAAATATAATTTAAAAAATATATAATTTAGAATATTTGTCTGGATGTAATTATTAAATTGTAGAGCTTTTACAAAGCCAGTTGGTGGAAGTAATGCAGTATGAACCTTTCCCCCTTTTATGAAGGAGTTAACTGACACAGGCACAGAGAAATACATGGAGGTATAGTGAACAAGCATGCTGGATTGTGCTGTAATTGAATTGAGAATGGTGTGGCAGTAAAATTTGGGAACAAATTAACAATTTATTTAATAATCCCATCGTGGCACTTTTATAGAAAGTATAAGTATAAAACCTTTGTTAGTGTGTTTAGATTAATACACTGATATTTTGACTGCTCTGTTTAAAACATGTTGTTGCTTGAGAGTTTTCTCAATGTTTTATTGGGAGACTGAGCTCACTTTGCCAAACCTGTTTTAGCCTGAATTTAACTGCATGAGTTTACCATTTGTCATTTGGACATGTTTGTTCTGAAAGTTGTTAATGAGCCTCTCTGAAAATTCTTCTCTTCCTTCATTTGTAGGAGATAAAGAAATTTATTAAAAGCATATCAGAAAGGATTAAGAAGACCAGAGACAAGTATGGCATCAACGACAATGGCACCAGTGAGGTAGACACCTTTGTTTAATGTGATGAATGAAGCAACGTCCTTAAGCTACACTGACTTCAGAAAGTATTCAGAGCCCATCAGTTTTTGCACACTTCTTTGTAGATTTAATTTTAAATTGATGACAAAATAAGAACAAGTCTTTAGGAATTTAAAAACTGAAATTGCTGCTTTATAAAGCCTTGATTCCATACTGTGTAGAAGTCTTGGCAGCAGTTACAGCTTTCAGTCTTTTTTAGGTAATTACATACTTTTACATTTGGGTACAGTAGAAGTTCTACAAGCTTCACACTCTAGGATTTGGGCAGTTTATCCCATTTTTATTGGCAGATCCTATCAACCTGCGTTACAGCAAGAGGGTTGGCAAGACAGCATACTTAATGGGTACAGAAGACCCCCCCCCACCTGATTTAAAAAAAGTCTCCAACACAAAGTGTGCAATAAGTCAGACCAACATATTTTCTTATCCCACTGTATATCAGAAACCTAATTGTATATTTCTCTACTTTTTTCTTCAGCCAAAAGTGCTCTATCAACTGGACCGCATTACACCCACCCAGCTGGAGAAATTTCTTGAAACCTGCAGAGACAAGTACATGAGGTGCGAAATTTCATATATTCACATGTCATTACATCATATTACATTTAGTAATTTGGTGGAGACTTTTATCCAAAGCAACTTACAAGTGAGGTACAGAAGCAAGCGATCGATTGCTCAATTGCTTCTGGAGGACCTATTAGTCATTTATTAGCTATTTTCAGCACATCTGTAGCATTTAAAAAGACAGATTAGTTTAAAAAAATCTCATATTGATTGCATGTCTCCATAGACCCAAACCTTCTAATTGCAGTTAAACTGTCAATTGTTGACAGAAAGATCTGGTAAAAACAAAATGATTTAGTGATTATGTGCCAAATGTTGATGTTAAAAATAATTGTTAGTATGATATGTTACCTGAGCACTTTAGACAAATGTCAAAGGACTCATCAAAATGGACATAGAGAGAAAGAGGGAAATTCAAACTCTGGCTCTGCATGTCTAATCCAGATAGTTGGTTTTGGAAGTAGCAGAAATTTTAATTGTTTTGTTTCCACATAAACAATTTTGCTGAATGCTGTTGAGATTACGATAGTTTTGTGTGGTAACTGCCATGCTCCAATTATTTTATCACATATGAAAGCTGATTTTCTTGTGTGTACTTGTACAGAGCGCAGATGGAGCCAGGCTCAGCAGTAGGTGCTCTGTGTGCCCAGAGCATCGGAGAGCCTGGTACTCAGATGACCCTAAAAACCTTCCACTTTGCCGGAGTAGCATCCATGAACATCACTCTGGGGGTCCCTCGTATCAAAGAGATTATCAATGCCTCTAAGAACATCAGGTATGACATGTTTCTTCAGTGCCATCTGTGACTGCATCAGAGTGCTACTGGACATCACTGCTGTCTTTGTTTATCTTTAGAGATTTTTGCAGCAAAGAGCTTAAGTAATATTCATTGATGCACAAAGTTGATCACTTGCCTGTGTCCATACCATATAGAGTAAACTAATGCACTTATGCTGGGCAAGAGAAATCATCTCTTTTTGTCTTTGCAATGCATACATCCCTAATTTGTTTAAATAAACCTCTAAACACTCAGCACTCCTATTATCACTGCTCATTTGGACGTGGAGGATGATGCTGACTTTGCCAGGCTGGTGAAGGGGAGGATCGAGAAGACTCTTCTGGGAGAGGTTTGTCAATTTTATCAGTAAATTGGTACCATAAGACAGTAGGACTTAGCTGAGATATATAAGACATATTGAGTGAGACATGATGATGTTGGCAGATGTAATAAAGTCAGGTTCTCTTCCTATCCTCTACAGATTTCTGATTACATCGAAGAGGTTTTTCTACCAGATGACTGTTTCATCCTGGTGAAATTGTCACTGGAGAGAATAAGGCTGCTGCGACTGGAGGTACCACAACTTTCATATTCTTGCTGACAGTGACTATTCAAGTATATCCTCTGTCACAGCGAGATGTATTAAAGCTTAATTCTGGTTTGTTATAGCCTGGGTATCTAGTTTTGTTGTTTTGTTATGAAACATATTTACTACAAGTACAAACATGAACAAAATTATTGGTACCCTTCTGTTAAAGAAAGAAGAAACTTGCAATCCTCACTGAAACATTAAACTGACAAAGGTATTAATGAATAAAAAAAATACTGGCATTAAATAATGATAATCAGACATTGTTTTGAACTGTGGTTCAACAAAAACATTTTAAAAAACAAATAAACAAATAATGTTGTTTCTTTGAGCTTTGTCTAACTATCCCTTTACACCAATAGCCAGTCTTGGAAATGGCAATTGAGTAGAGTTTTGGGGCCAGATCCATAATAAGCAGCCTTGTCCCTTTTTACACTTTAAACAACCTACAATTAATGGAGACCTGAAATCTTTGGTCCACATGCAACATCCAACACATGCAAAGGTTGTGTTGTGTTGCTTCAGCAGCTGATGCCACAGAGTGCTCGCAGATTTTTTTTCTTCTTGTTTATTTATGATACATTATAGTTGTGCTTTCCTGTTGTGTGGTATGACAAGAATGACAATGAGAGCTTTGATTCTGACTTGTTTACGTTTCAGGTAAATGCAGAAACAGTACGCTACTCCATCTGCATGTCAAAGCTGCGAGTAAAACCTGGAGACATTGCTGTGCATGGTGAGGCAATAGTGTGTGTGTCTCCACGCGAGAACAGCAAAAGCTCCATGTACTATGTTCTGCAGTCACTAAAAGAGGAACTTCCTAAGGTGAGAATCTGCTGTTTAGCAAAAAATGTTGTTTGAGAACACAACAGCTGTGCATTCTGACGTAATTTCACAGATTTTGAACAGATTTGATAACTGATATGGATGACACGTCTCATGATTTCTGGGACACACTCACTCTTCTTTTTGTTTTTGTTTGCATTCAGTTTTCATTACATTTTTTAGTGGAAGTGGAAAACTCAAATACACTTACATGTTCTCATGCTGTAGCATTGTGGTGAACGTGCAAGTAAACAGTCACCTTGTTTTACAATATAATAAAAAAAAATTTCCTTGCTCCAGTAAGATACATGCTTGTCTATAACTTTGAGTGGTTATTTGTTTAACTTCCACTTCGCATAAGTTATTTATAAAAATTATGTCATCCTGGATAATTATGGACAGGGATGTACCAATACCAATACCATTATTCCGCCTGATACCACCTTCATGTACTCATACTTCTCTGATACCACACCCGATACCACTTTATAGTAAGCCACGTCAAGCAGCACAGAGCAGATGAGACAAACAGGAAGTAAAGACACGCGACTGATAGTGAATCTGGGTTTGTCTTCTGCTAGAGAGTTTTCTTTTGGTAGAAAATGTATGTCAAACATTTACACTAATTAATTATGAGGATTAATATAGGTTTAAGAGATTCACCGCACTGCTGCACTGGCAGTAAGTGTTATTCAAACAGTATGTTACAATATCTGCACAAATACAAACACACTGCCAGCTGATCCAGCTGTGCTGTCATCTGCAGAAAATTGTTGTTTCAGATAACAGGTTGAAGGAAAGAATCTCACTTGACCTTTACCTTAATCTCTCCTTTTTTTTCCTTGTACCTCTTATGTGCTTTAAAATTTGCATTTGACTTAAAACACCACCACTGTGAAGTGAAAAATGAATGTGGTGCTCGGGTTTAGTTTTTAACTCCTGTTCTCATATCCGCTTGGAAGGTGGTGGTTCAAGGAATACCTGAGGTTGCCCGAGCTGTCATCCACATTGACGAACAGAGTGGCAAGAACAAGTACAAACTCCTGGTGGAGGGAGACAACTTGAGAGCTGTCATGGCAACACATGGAGTAAATGGAAGCAGGACCACTTCAAACAACACATACGAGGTATGGATCAAGAGATATTTCAAGCCAGTGGTGTTTTAACATGGATTAGGGCTATGTGTGCATCTTTATTTTGGTTATGTCTTCTATGTCTTTTTTGAGGCTCTACTGAATCCCATAACATATGATTTCTGTAGCTGGATCACCCTGACATCTAAACTTATGAATAAACATTTGATAGCTTGAGTTTATTGCTTGTTTTAGAGAGATTCACATTAGATGGTTGTGATCTAAAATCTACTGTGAGATTTGTCCGTCAAACCCACTTTGTCACTGGCTGTGCTGACAAAAGAAATAAATGAGAGTTGGTGGCTGGGGAATTCTTACTGTTGTTGCTGCCGCACTGAATATCCAACCATTTCTGTGGAGGCTGACGCTCAGTTTTGTCTTTTCCATTGCAAAGTAACAGCAACAAATTTTTCATTGTGTCCAAGCTTCATAATTTTCACAAGTGGAAGCTAATGGTTCATTATGCATGTAGAAAAAACATATTCATAATTGTCTGTATTGCCCGAGTCTGAGTATAGAGTTACTTTGTCTTCACCTGTTTCTGTTTTGTTTTGTTGTTTTTCTAGGTTGAGAGGACATTGGGCATTGAGGCTGCTAGATCCACCATCATCAATGAAATTCAGTACACTATGGTGAACCATGGAATGAGCATTGACCGGCGTCATGTCATGCTTCTTGCAGATCTTATGTCCTATAAGGTAAACCAGTAGAAACCTTGATATGCAGTGTTTTATGTTGTGTTGTCTGTTGTTAAACTATTTCACATTGATGCCAAACTGTCTTATGTCCATAAAGGGTGAAATACTGGGAATCACCAGGTTTGGTTTAGCCAAAATGAAGGAGAGTGTTCTCATGCTGGCCTCCTTTGAGAAAACAGCTGATCATCTCTTCGATGCTGCCTATTTTGGACAAAAGGACTCTGTCTGCGGTAATCTGATGCTTTATATGTGTCATAAAATTAAACTTCATTGTTTATGACTTCAATGACTCTTAATTTTTGTTGTATTTCTGTTTCAGGTGTGTCTGAGTGCATCATTATGGGGATTCCAATGAATATTGGAACAGGACTATTTAAGCTCCTACACAAGGCTGACAAGGATCCTTCTCCAGTCAAAAGACCTCTCCTCTTTGACAGTCCAGACTTCCATTTACCTTTGGTCACATAGCATGAAGCAAAGAAACAGCAGTGATGTTTTTTTCATACCCTGCTGTCTACAAATATCTTATAATTTTCTTTAGCATATGCACAAGTGCCTGCCAACATGTCAGATAATTTTTCAGGATGTAATAGAAAATATGATTGTCTGCTTTTTTTTTTGGTTTGATGCTTTTGTTGACAGACTGCATTTCATTTTACAAAATAATTGTTAGTATATAAGAGTTGATAGAATTGATTATAGCTTTGGTTTAAATCTGTGAGGAGAGTACTTGAAAATATTGGATGCTTTAAACAATTCTTTTCTCCACACAGTTTTTCTGGGGCTGTTTATGAAACAGTGTTTCCTCTGTTATTAAGGTGAAGCATAATGTTATGTTTCCTCGATGTATTGCAAAGGCACTGAACACTGAACACTGAAGATTTTTGGCAGTGTTTCATGTGTAAAACAACTCTTTCGCATAAACCAGATGAAAGAGATAACCTCTTGATCATGAAGTGTACTTAAACTGTTCTGATTTGGCACTTCGTTTAACATCACATTGTAAACTTGTTTTTTTTTCTGTTTTTTAGCACTGAAGTTTCAGTCCTCTATGAAGCCTATTCATATAATATTGTATATAATGTAATAAATAAATGACCTAGAAAATTCTAAGTAAAATACTTGGTTTTTTTGTACATAGTGATTTTAAAGGTATTTAAAAATTTAAATGGTTGTTGTAAAATCCGACATACACATTCATAGTCCATTCATAGTAGTATGAATATTTAATACATTAGATTCCCTGAACACTCCTCCAGCTGCAGTATGTAGACAATTCTGTCCAATATGTTTGACATACATAATGACATACATAATAATAACATGTTTAGAAATTACAGCCATTTTAAGTAGCCATATTTTTGTGAACCCTCTTAAAATAAAGCTAAAAGCCTGCACCTGATTGTTTTATTTCAAATCCATTGTTATGGTGTATGAAAACAAATTCATAAAAACTTAACCGTATTTACTTTATGTAGACTCTGTCAGAGATTTTATTTCAGGTTTTGTTTACTTGTTTACTATGATGAATGGTGTTAACAACGCTTTCTCATGGAAAGGTTTCTAATGTCACCAAACATGTTTTTGTTCAGTCTTGAATGCCTCTAAATACACCATTGTTTTATGCAGATGCATAGGACTGCACTGGATATACGCCAGCTCAAACAGGGATTCAAGAGAAGACGTATTGATCATAATGCAGTCTTAATGTAAAAGTAATTTTCATTAAGCTTATACATATTTTGTTGACAAATTGCAGTCCAGTCATCCATTGTTAAAAACTTTGGTTGCAGCCATTTCCATGTTATGCCTCAACTATTAGCACTCAGGGGCATTTTACAGTAATACTGATGATGAGTCATGAGTTAGGGACTTGGCCAGTCCAATGTGCTAAAAGAGAAATGAACTTAAATTCCATTATTTTTCTGGCAATCGAAATGGAAAATGTAAAGGTCAAGGCCAGAATATCTGCTGGAGTTAATTTTGTAACCCTTTTACTAAATTTCTATTTTGGAATCTTTAAATATTATCCTACATATATTTTCTTAAGGAGGGTAATATACAATTACTTGTAGTTATTACATCAAACAATTAGTTAATATTATTTTTTTCTCTTTCAGTTAAACAAAAACAGTGTGATTGCTCTTTGCAGTTGGAGGTGAAAGAAGCTAATGAAATGCATTTCTGATGGTTTGCTTTAAAGGGCAACACTTACCTCTAGCTGTTGGACAAACAGCATCGGTGAACCCACTATCACAGAGGTAATCCATACAAGCCCTGCAGGGTGCAGATGATAGATATGTAATACAAACACATACAATCTGTACATTAAAGTCTTGGTTCAAATAGAATACCTAACACATAGTTTGATAAATAGTAATTATTTAAATTCAAGAAGAGCAATCTACATGAGAATAATAGCAAACAAACACAGCAGCGGCACAATTACATTCCTCTTTCATGCAATTAACAAACTGTCAATTGTGTTGACTCTCTGCTTGGATCCTTAGAATTTCTTGTTTGTGTAAGACTGCAATACTTGTAGAACACAGTGAAGGCCATTCTCCTGATTAAATATGATTTCAGTGCTTTGCTCCTTTCTTACCTGAAATATAAGCACTTACTAACATTATCCCTTAGTACACTATATATCATGGTGGTAATGTGGTAAAATGTATAAATCACAAATGGAAAATTTAAATCATTTTAAAGTTAATTGCATCATGGTGGGACTTGATTAAAGCCCAGTGCATGGACAGGTGACTGAGACTCCATGTGAAACGTGGAGAAAGATCACACACTCCACATGGGATCAAATCAATCTTCAAACATCCAATATAAAATACGTAAGTACACAAAAATGTTGCTATGGATATTCTAGGTCCTGTAGAATTGTACCTTTATGATGTCACAGTCTGGAACATGAAGTTTCACATTCTGCAATCTGAATTTTTCACTCTCAGACCACAGACTAACTGTGTTTTAGTAGAAACTTTTCACATTTCTGAAAGCACCTGCATCTTAAAATAATTGTTACAAAATGTCAAGTGATTCCTCAGATAAGTTGGTGATTGTTTTCTCTGAAAGTGTTCAAGGTAAGTGTAAAGTCAGACTCGTGTGTTTTTCACATACAATGAATATAAGTGATAAACCTAAATCCTAACCCTCTTCATACACATACAGTCAGATATTTGGACACATAGAAATGAGCATTTTTTAAAACTTCTAACTGCAATTGCTAGTGCAAGTTTATTAATTTGAAAGATAACCGATCATTAGAAAACACCTTTGCAATGACGGTAACACAGTTGAAGACATGGATCTTTGTGTGTCCAAACTACTGACTGGTAGTACACACTTTTGTGAGGATGTAAATACAATTACTTATTTTTTATTTGCATTGATGTAAATTGATTTAAGCTTATAAATAGTGGGTTGTTGATGTTAAAGAGTTGTGTTTTTTATCTGGTATATGAAACGATACACATTGTGTTCAAATCGGGCCACTCTTTACCCAACATTCAAAAAATTTTAACTTTAAATGCTAATATACTGTAAATTACAGTTTTTAGCTGACTTAGTAACATATACATGAACTATAGCTTTCCAACCGTTTAGCTTAAATCATTTTCTTAACATTTGTTGTTACCAGAGTTAAGAAAAGTGCCCTACTGTGGTTCTTTTAGAAGTTTGATGCCCTTGTCCAGTGTCCACCATTCACATTGTTTTGCTACATTTTGACAAAGTTTATAATATTAATAAGTTATTGGGTGATACTTCCATCTTTTTTGTGCAATAAAAAATTCTCTCTCACAGACACACACAACTTGTTAATTCAAATCAGAGAGCTTTTGCATTTTTCATTAAGATATACTTAACAAAAACAACAAATTATATTTGCTAACAGTACATTAAGAATATATTTTTGTTCTTTACGGTGTCATGTTTCATTGATCAATAAAAAAAATGTCTGCAAGATGATAATTTTAAGATCTTTCTCGTGGCTACAAATTCTTTGGGCATCCTGCTATCTGCTTAGAATCATAAAAAGACAATTTATCTCATACTATGCTTTGCTTTCATCGGTCAGAATGAAATGTCATCTAGCTACTTACAAAAAGGACACGTATGAGTGTAAGCCTTCAGAGTATAGGAAAAATATAGGTAAATAGTAAAGGATAAGTAAAGGACATCTCCCAAGAACAATTTAAGTGTACTACAAAATGTTTTTCATATAAAACTACAAAACATGATATTTGACATAGATTGTTCAATGTGTAGATTCACTAGCACTCACAGTTTGGTTGTGATTGTTAAAAGCAGTTCCTGCAAAAAGACAAGAAACCATCCAAGGCTGCATGTGGTCAAGTTTGGATAATAGGATCAATCTGGAGAACACAGGCCCACTAATTTCTGTGATCTCATGAACAAAGTATTTTTGTTTTGCAGAGAACAACAATCACAGGAATTCTAAGAGGAAGAGAAAGGACACTGATGTTGCAGAAACATCCAGCAAAAAGACAAGGGGTAGTCAAATCTGCCACTCAGCTGAGCACTGCAACACAAATCATATCAATGTGAGAAAAAGGAGGGCTGTGGATGATGGACAGATCATCAGCAAAAAAAATAGATGTAGTAACATCTCTAGACAAGGACAAGACATTGATATTTCACTGGAGGAGGTCAGAATCCAGAGCAGAAAGAGAAAGACCAGCGGTGATGATGGGAGAGTCACAAAGAAGAGATGCGTCATCAAGAACCAAACAGATGAACCTATGATCTCAAAGAAAGAACCATTAGTGCAAACCAGGAAGAGTAAGATCATTGGTGATGTTGTGGCACCTGAGAAGAAGATGAGACTCAGCAACTGCTCCAACAGTAAAGAGTTAAGCTCTTCAGAGTCCATAGCAAACAAGCATAGAGTCATTTTCAACAACGTCTCACCAGAGGAGGAAAAAATCTATGAGATGGCCTCCTCCTGGAAAACTAACAGAAGTAAGCTGATAATGTGAAATGACACTCAGGCTTTGCTTTTATGTTGTAACTTAAGGATGAAATATATGATTTGGTTGAATGTTGATTTTATGAAGGCATAAAAATATCTAACTAAAGTAAAGCCAATGTGTGTGTGTGTACGTACATAGTGGACTTCGACAGCAAATTTGTTCAGCTCGATCCAATTGGCTCAGGAGGCTTTGGTTCAGTGTATTCTGGATACCGTAAAGAAGACCTTATTCGAGTAAGTCTTACAAACCCTATTAAACACACTTTACTGTTCACTGAGCTTCTCTACCACACTGATTATATACATTATTATATGTCTCCTGCAGGTTGCTATCAAGCACATTCCCAAAAATAATATTAGGTTCAAGCAAGTGGTGAGTATTTTGATTTATTAAATGAAAACTATTAATATTAAAACTAGAACTTGAACATTTAAACATTATTTAAATTTCTCTCTTATTAGTATATGTTTATTCACTACATATAAATGTATTTACAATAGGTTTGCAATGGGAAACTGTATAACATCATTCTGGAGGTGGCCTTGATGCTTAAAGCTATGGGTCTACCAGAATCAACTGGACAATCTGCTGCTGTTTCCCTCCTTGACTGGTACATGTTGGAGGATGAGTTAATATTAGTCATGGAAAAACCAGTCATTTGCAAAGACCTCCACAAATACAGAGGATCCCTGAAGGAACGAGAGGCAAAGGTACAAAGAGTAGAGGATTTTTCCTATGTTAAACATTTAATATAAACATATAACTAATATTACAGCTGAAAAGTTTCATTTATCTGTATAACACTTGGTCAGCATTCAAACTACTCAGTGAGGGTCTAGTTGGGCCAGAAAGTAGCACAAACAAGTTTATCCACATGTTGTCATAGCTGTCTAAGCCAACCTGCTAAATGCCAGTTGACAACTATGTTATCTTGGTTGTAAGTGAACCATTCTGTTTTGTAGAGTAGTTTATACTTAAGGAGTCAAAAGACACTTTAAATCAGGCTGTTTGGTCAATTCCACCCAGTTGATAAAACTTGAGTGTTGATTTCCTTGGTTTACAGGCAATTGAGCTGACCATAGTGATTCAGTTTCTATTAACACAATTTATTTAGAGGTAAATTTGGTCCCTTTCCACTCTGTCTGTCACTTAGATCATTCTGAGACAGCTGGTAGATGCAGCGATTGACATGCACTCCAGGGGTGTCTTTCACCGGGACATAAAATTACAGAATGTCCTGCTTGAGCTTAACTCTGGAGAACCAAGAGTGCGAGTCATAGACTTTGGCTGTGGAACCTTCTCAACACAGAGTTCTTACTCTGAATTTTGTGGTATGATATGTGGCTTCTGTTCCTCACTCAATCTGTGGACTAAGAAGTTTCATGTTTAAAAAAAGCTTCTCTTTCTTTTTCTTTCTTCTCGCTCCATTTCTGTGTCTGTTTCCTGCATTTCTCTGTTGTTGTGTGTACTAGGTACCCGTGCATACTTCCCTCCAGAGTGGTTTGACCATGGAAGATACCAGGCCTGTCCCACCACTGTTTGGCAGCTGGGCGCTCTCTTCTACAGTTTATTGAACAAACATGGGAGATTTAACACTACACACTTTATCAATGACCGAATCCAAATCAGCAAGGCTTTGTCTACAGGTAAGAAATAAATACACTTGCCTTTGGATCCAAATATGTTACTCACTACTGTTTGCAGCTACCCTTTAAACCTGTAACTCTTCTTTCTCTCTTGTTTTTAAGACTGCAAGGTTTTACTGCATATGTGTCTGGCCAGAGACCCTGCTGAGCGTGCCACTCTGGAGGAACTACAGCTTTGTCCCGCCCTAAGAAATACCAGCTTCCAAAACAAGTCCTCCATCTAACCAAGACCTCCTCAATAATTTAGGTAACTTTGTCCTGTCAATGGTTTATGAAGCAACGCATATTTTTTGTGTGTGTGTTTCTGTATCTCCCCAGTTACACTGGAGTCTACCCCACCTGTGTCTGCTGTGTGGCCTGCTGGATCCTACCTGGACCTCAAATTAACTCCCTATTTATATTTTTAATATTAGCCCTTATCCCACACCTTGTTCCTGTAGAACCCCCAGCCGTCCGTGTAGAGGGGATCTCTCTTTGAATTGCCTCTACCGAGATTTCTTCCCATCTTCCTCACTAGCTCCGCAGGATTTTGGGGAGTTTTTTCTCGTCTTCTTAGAGAGCTTGGGCTGGGTCAGGAACATATGGGATTAAAAAACACTGTACTGATATTGTGCAAATAAACTGGTCATAATTTAATTCCCTTATGTCTGTTTGTGGCGTGAATTTTAGCGTAGGCAATGTCAGAGCATGCATATAAAGTGTTTTTGCTTGCTTCCAGTGTTTACTATATTTTAAATTAATACTGAACACAAAACTATAAAATAACTAATAAGTAAGTAGTAAGCAAAAATGCAAAATATGTTGAGTAGAGCACCTATTAGCTGTCAAATGTTGATTCACTGGTGTGTTCAACAGTACACTACAGTCTGGTTTGGGTCTGACAAAATTAGACAGTAGAGTGAGGTGATGCAGTGTGTGAGGAGACATACTATGTTCAAAATGGATGTTTTGTAATTTAATGTTGTTGCTTAATGTTACAAAAGCAACACCCTCATAAAAAAGGAGGCTCAGACAGAGAAAGAACTGAGGAAAGCAGCAAAGGGAAGCACATAATTAATTTGCGATGTTATAAGACTCAAAACAATATTTCAATCTGTGAGAAATACACAGTATATCATATCTGTGTATAGTATTGTGAATATGTATTTTCAATATAGTGTTAAGAGTTTAGAGTAAAATCCTTCGTTACTGGTCATTAAATTTCAGTTGGCTGTGATTCAATATTCAGTTTTCTTCGTGCATTGCTTTTTAGTCGGAGATGACAGTTGACAATTTAGTCAGACACTCAGTATAGAACTTATTAAAATAAGTTCTACCGTTGTCAAGTAATTTTAAATAAAAATGCTGTGGAAAATTCTATTTTTAATTCATAATTAAATTTAAGATATGATGCAACCTCAAGACACCAAGGCAGAGACTGAGGGAGAGCCGGTTGAGCATCAAAATAACAAGATTTTGACTCATTGTTTCAGATGGGGAGGAGTTTGTTTTCTCACTTTTAACTTTTAACATATCTGAGTTCTGGGACTAAGTCTGATGTTTAAACCTAACAAAACTATTTTAGCACAGCAACCTCACATTTGGTTAGAGCTGAAAGAAATGAATGCAGTTTTTTTTTTTTACAGTTGAACAGTAACTCTCAAATCATAACCGTAAGAATTC
>OMLM01009409.1:33354-50549 GCA_900302695.1 Helostoma temminkii
ATTAATGGCCTTTTTTTTTTTTTTTTACAGTTGAACAGTAACTCTCAAATCATAACCGTAAGAAGATATAAAATGCAATAACATTTTACTTCCATTCATGTGATGCCATATTTGAGTCCAGGATCAGATTTACCTTTATGAATACCCCCATTTTAGCTTCTGACCCATATACCCTTCTCTTTGTGGACTTGGAGAGACATCCACAGACTACAAGATATACAGAGTGACCACATGCACACTTGGCACCTGGAAGTATCTACTTTTTATGAATCAATGCAGCATTTAACTTGCTTACAGAACAGGTGTGTCATCGTTCACTCAAACACATCCACTCCTAAAAGCAAAGCAGGTAACGCTCTTACAAAGAAAGAATACCTAGCATCTTGTATGCTCTTTTGGATGAGTATTGCCTCCTCATTTTCAGGGGGAAGACAATTCCCTGGTATCTCTCAATGGCAATGCAGGTCATTGTGAGGATGCCTGTCACTATGGCCGTAGTCTGTACAAAGGGAACTGTCTTGCATACCAGAACCCCTGCAGGGAAAAAAATCAAACAAACAGGTACTGAGAAACAATAGCAAACATGTTTCTATTATAACGCACATCACTTCTGTTGCTTGATCAGTGACTGGAAACAGAGGTGAACTCTCCCTCACCCTTTCATCTTCAGAGCTAATGATGCACAAAGCTGAAACGAAACCCAGATCTAAATGTACACTGTCTACACTGACTCATCCAGGACTTATTGTGATAGCATGGTAATAGTACCGCATGCTTTTAGCTGGCCCTCAATTGCAGTGATACCCCAAATGTCACACATATGCTACATTTCTCTGAAGTAAGTATTAGATACTAATTAATATCAAAAGTCACAGTGATGTGAACTGCTAAACATAATGAAAAACAGCCATATAACCACATTCCATCTAAAAAGCTAATTAATGAGCCAAAGATGTGCTAATCTCTATCTCCAGGTTATATACTGTCAGGTGTCCATTTTGGTGGGCATAGCAACTGAAAACCTTTGAGATGTACTTATATTTTATAATAATAATGATGCATTTATATGATGACAGCTTCTCTGCTTCTAGGAGTATTGCATAAAATTGCACCAGACTATAATTGCGTCAGTGTTCATTGTATAATTTCCAATCACAAGCTCAGCAACAAAACTCCTTTTCCGTTCTTTAAACTTTCTATTGGCTCTTGCAAAAATAATAAAGCTCGCCATACCAAAAAATAACCGCTGTGCATGCGCTACACGTGTCCTTTTCCACTCTTAACACAGTTTTAAGGGACATGCATCATCAGCAGACACGTTAGAGGCAGTGACTGCTTACTCCCTCCTGCAGCCAACGTGTTCAGGTTTGTGACTCAAAATTAACAAATGATGGAGGAGATGTTAGGCTGTAACTCTGATGTACTACCTCCTCTGCAGCTGCCCGGCTTCTCTTTAAAAATTTATTCATAAGGGATCAAGTCTCTTTGTGCTTGCTGTTCGACATAATTCTGGTCTGGTTGTGTTTGTTTGGCGTGATAACCTGTGTTAACACGGTGTGTGCTGCTTTCAGTCACTTTCAGGGGCAGTTCCATTATTGTGCTCCATGGCTTATTAATGAGCGTTCAAGCTTTATGTACATTGTCTCAACATATTTCAATAAAGCAGATGTTGGGATTTGAATGTGGTTCTGCTTGTCACGTACAGTAGCATTTGACTTAATTTCAAATATTCATTTTTTTCCTGACATAACGATTCTTATTCGTGCCTTTGGTTTCGAAAGGTATGAAGTTTATTTAAAACTCACCTCCGAACCACTCAGACGAGATGTTCTGCAGCAAAGTAAACGGTATGCAGAAGAAAGTGATGAGCAGGTCGCTCACCGCCAGAGAGCAAATAAAAATATCTGTCGCCGTCTGTATCGTCCGTTTCTTCACAACTATGTAGATGACCAAACTGTTTCCAGCCAGAGCCAGGACGAAAATAACCACGTACATGATCACAAAGGTGGTTTTGGCGCTGTACGGTAACTCGGGGATGTAGACTAGAGGCTGGATGTTGTAAGTGTTTATGAACTCCTCACGGCTCAGGTTGTAGTACTGGAGCATCTCCTGCAGCACTTCAGGAGTTATTTTGGTGGAATCTGTAGAAGCTGCTGCCATCCTGAAAGGCGTCTTCAATCCAGAGGCGAAGTTGTTTGTGGGCAGGAAACAGATGGAAAATCAGAGCTGAATCCTCCTGTTTAACCCTCAAGTGCGTCTGGATGCTGCGTTGCCTCCTTCACCCAGATGCAGCTGTTGCTCTGCGTGTGAGTGAGTGAGTCCGGGATGACAGACCAATGAATGATGAGGTTGTCGGATAAAGGCTACATCAGTCATACGTCGGTGATAATATGTGATGATTTACAGATTTATATATATATCTATATATATATATATGCAGGACACAGAAACAAACAATGCAAATACATTTGTTATGTTATGTCAATTGTCTATGTAACCTTTGCAGGAAGAAAAACGCATTATAATTATTGTGAATTCATAATAAAACTCAATTTATTACTCTATATTGTATAATTCAGGTTTGTGTTGTTTTACTGACTGATTTTCTCTCTGATCTTCGGACTATTCTATTCTCTGCTGAAACTACTGTTACACAAGACGTTTTATTCCAGAAGGTAATCACAGTAAAACACTGTGCAGGAATTTGGAACAATAAGCTTTTGTCATTAATGTAATCTAAATATGTTGATTTGTTCTCAAAACAAAAAAACAAACAATACTAGCAGACACTATTAATCTATTCCTTATATTGGCAGCATACACATTTTGAGAGTTAAAACTTTTGTGGTTGTTGTTTCAAGACTGCCACACTTCATGTCTTTGGTTTATTTATTTTCTGTTTCTGCCTTGTTCCACATGCTCTCAGACTCACCTGGCCACATCTCTGCTCCCCTGACACACACATACACACACACACACTCACTGTCTGATAATCTCCTCTCCCCTTATTTGGTCCTATCCACCTGCTCTTATTCTCTCCCTGGTCTACTCTGCTCTGTCAATCAGCCTGATCACAAACACATGGTTTTTCCCCATATAAGCAAGTTTGTGGCCATTTGCCGATTGTCAGCTCAGTTCACCTTGTTTGCTATTCTCCAGCCATCCAGTGCCTGATCCTGTTTCAAATGCTGAACCTGTCCTGGACCTGATAACTGCTGATAACGTAGATCTGTAAGTTTTGTGCCCTTATCTCACTCACCTGTCCAGTTCCTGGTTCCTGTGTTCCATCGCCTGCATAACATCAACCTTTGTTTTTGTTTTTTATATGATAAATCCTTTCCCTGCCTTTACTTAATTTCTGGATCCAGAAAATTATCTTTGACAAAATACAACAGTGTGCCCTAAATTTTCATAATAATGAAGATTATGGTTGGTATTAAATTAATTCTCTACTCCCAGACATATAGTATTTCACTGTCAGTAACTCACTGGCTGTACTCTGAGATAATGTCATTATACTCAATTGGCCTATCATGCTGTGAGTGCTGCTCACTTTTGTAAAGATGTAGCTGCTAGGCTCTAGTAGCCTTTTTATATGACTGTATCCCCAGCCATAGCTGTTTTCTGTTAAATGATGTGTCATTGTTTGGTATAGGAGTCAGATAAGGGTCCTGCTGGCTGCTCTAAATGGTGACCACCCACTGAAGACCTTTTTACTCCCTCTGTATTACTGGACTCTGTCCTTTCTGAACACTATATATTTGCAGCTACAGAACATGCCAAACATACCAATAGTGTTTGATGTACAGCTGTTGTCTCTGTGTCCAGTTTGTTATAATTCATTTGACCTCCATTCCTCCACCAAAGAAAATCCACGACTGTTGAGTAGTCAGACAAAAATGGAGCTATATTCTTGTCAAAGACCACTCCAGCAACTGGTCTGTTCAGTTCTCATATGCTTGCAGAATGTTGTTTAAAAAAGAGGGGATGCTATGCAGATGCTTGCAACAGTGCTGTAAGCTGTTACAACATATGTGAATATCACATGGGAGCATTATCACTGTTTGAGTTTTTTTGTTTTTCTTCTGACGTTGCTTTGACAAGGTTCAGTTATAGAGTCCAAAGTCCAGAGTGACTACATAAAGCAGACTTTAAAATACAATTCTCAGCCTTCATCAGGGCTTCTATTCAAAATTGATATTGAAAATGGACAAGAAGCAATTTATTCAACTGTGTGGGTTTCTGAGTACAAACATGTCGAATCAGGCTTTCTTTCAACAACACACAAGAGAGAGAGGCTGACCTGAATGCAGCTTCAGACCCTGTAATTTTCTGACTGCTGATCAAAAAGGAACCACTTTTAAATTTTTTTTTTTTTTGCTCCACTATATTCCATGGGATTTACTGTTATAAAATCGTGAGCTTGTCCATGTCATTTAGAGACAGAGCCATAATGTCAAAGCAAATTCTATTTGTATTGATAATGTTATCATCATTCTTTTTTCCAAATGAAGTGTTTGGCTACTTTGATCACCAAGCTGTATGAACATAGTGTGAAGTCATGGGTCATCTCCGTCAAGGTGGTGTGCCATGATGACAGCTACACTATCGTCATCTCCTCCTCCCTACTTCTGTTTTAATCTGTCTTGTTTCTCCCTTCACTTGAGGGCTGGTGTTTGTTACTTTCTTGTTATCCTGTTTCTGCTCATCACTTGAGCTACCATCTGATTGAAATGATAACAGTTATTTTCTTTCTTATTTTCTCTAAATTCTACATGTTTCCAGACTTCTGTCTTTGTTCAGCCTGTTGTGTCGCTGTAGATTTGTTTTCTAGTCTGATGCCTACTTGTTCTTCTGCAGTCTGATTTTGTGTCTATATTTGGTCCTAGACAGCTGAAAGTGCATAAACCCCTAACTGATGATGTCTCATGAAAGCATGGTCCATACCAAATGATGAATCAAAGAACGATATGAACTCAACCGGTTGCAGGTGGTTCTTTCAGTTTAGTTAAAAGACTGAGTAATTTATTAATGCATGCATTTTTCAAGCACCTGTTAATGTTCATCAAGGAGCTCCACAAGACTGATCACACAACCTTTCTTTCTGGTCTGCATAAACATAACAGAGCATGAAAACCTATGTTTTCTAATGAAATACTTCACCTCTTCATTGTTTGGTTACATAGCATTTATTTATTTTATTAGGGTATAGGAACTGCCTATTGCATATCGACATAAACACTTCAAGAAGAACCAAGGACATAAGAAAAGGAATATAAAATAACAGCAAACAGTTACAACTCAAGTGAGTGAGTCAGGAATAGAATTTACTGAATCTTTGTCCTGTGACGCTCAGACACTGAGCATCAGATTGAGGATCTGCACTGAAAAAAATGCTCATTCTATGGAAAGGTCAGAAGCCCTCTTCCTGAGTGTTTCTGGCTGTGCTGCGGCTCATACCGGATGTGGAGGGAGTCTGCACACAGTACTTTGACTGTTATGAGCAAAATCATTACTAAACTCTCAGGAGGCAATCAAGACAGGCAAGAATAAGAGTAATGTGTTTTCTTTATTGGAATTCGTTGAAAGCTTAGCAACAGCATTTTGGATCATTTGGATCTGGATGACTGGTTTTTAGATGTCTCCAAGTACCCAAACAAAAGATGTGAAAGCATAATTATGTAAGCACTGCAGTTATTTTGCTATGGTTCCACAGCTGAAATAGATTATCTTCAACCTGAGTAGTTCAGTGATCAATTATCTCCCAATTCTTAAGAGATAAAGAGCAAGTGAAAGAAAAGTTTTCCCTTAAAGTACTTGTAATCTAAAAGGGTCCGGGTCTAGCATATACACCTAGTTGCCATGGGTGCAAATACAGTCTCATGATTAAACTAAATATTAATAACATAGCTCAGTATGAAGTGATAAAATTTGACACCACCACATGTCTACAAGTGAAATCTCGCTAAAACATTTTCAAGAAAGACTGAGCTTTACAGTCGTTGGAAATAAAACCTAAACCCTAAGTAAACGATTCATTGAATTTGTTTCCGCCTTTCTTTGCATTTGATGTCTATGCTGAGGTTATCTTTGTGTAGTATTAAATTTTTTGTGATCTGAATCATTTGTGATAATTAAGTGTGATAAATGTGATTTATATTCATGATTGTGATATGATGTGATTTAGATTTATATATACATATATATAAAATCTTTTATAATATATATATAATCTTTGACGCAGTTAAAAATAAACCTCTAACATAATTTCATAAGGTTCTAAAGAAATCGGTTTAGTTTTAATAAGCTATATTGTGGTTGTGACGTTTTGAAACCTCAAACAATATAATAAATTAAATATTTACAAATTCAATCAAATCAGATTTTTTGTCTTGTTTGAACCTGCGTGATATCTATGATATCTGAAAACCTTGAAAAAGAATAAAGTCATGCAAATGTAAAAATGCATGTAAACGTATTAAAAGAGATAACACACACAGGGGAATTCATTCTTGCTTCTGTGAGTAAAAACAACCTTTTTCTGTTAAACAAACTATGATGAACATTTTACAGTTGTTTAAAGTCACTTGGAAATGAAAACTTTCATTATACAAAAATAACCTGCTGGCAGTGAAAAGAGATCAAAGGCAATATGCTGCATGCAGCATCGGGGGCACACAGACAAGCAGACATCAGCTTAGTACGTACACTGATGCACTGTCAAGTAAGACAAAATAGTACCCAAGGTGGAAACTGTAAAACTGAAACTGACAAGACATAACAATTCTCTTTAGAGCATTTCAACAACCTTCAATTTCAAACTGAAAAAAGGAACAAGACTATTATTTTTGTTTAGTCTACTCTGTCCTTTGCCGGGCCTATAGAAGAATATGATAAAACACAATTTTTAAGTTATTGTTGTGTTTTATTCCAGGGAGATTCAAACAAGACGAGTAACCAGTAACATACTGATAAAATGGCTGTCTGGGAAAAATGCAGCATTTCCCTGGTCAACCACAGATTGGTTGTGAACAAGCCTATACCAAAAAAAAATGCTCTACTGGAAGAAAGTGCAAAGACTGCAAACACACTGTCTGATTTTTGCTGACATTTTGTCTAAATTCCCTCTGGCTATGACTGAATCAGCCAAAAAATACAACTGTGCGCCTCACATATGCACCTGCTTACCAAGTTCCCTTTAAAAAAGTCCCTGCTTTTGTGTAAAGATGCCCAATTTCCAATGTGCTCAGAATCTTTGTCATAATGAGTGCTACTGCCTGTGGAAAGCTACAGACAGTAACGTGACACACAATGTCAGTAGCCACTACTCGTCATCTCTGAGTAAGCTTTACTTGGATATAATAACTTTACCAGACAGGAAAATCACCTTTGAGTTTTTAGAATTTTAGCCAAGCTACAGTGTGGCTCAACACTTCTATAGCAAACTGTATTATCTCAATAACATGCCATGGATTACCATTAATCATTAATTGTTCCAGACAAGGAATAATCTTTTATGGATCCATGTATATAATATAGAATACATTTGAAGCACATATAGTCCCCTTGGAATTAATTATGTTGGTCCTCCTTAATTGAATTCCTATCATCTAGTGCCTGGTACATAAATTCCCCCAACATTTAAATTTTACAGTACTTTAATTCTGACGCAAATACCAGAAAAATTACATTTTCCTAAGTTTTACTCTTGTATTTCATTTGTAGAGCCAGTTAGTGCATGTCAGCATTCTAGCACACCACACTAAGATTGTGCACATCATATACAATACACCGTCTTAACACCAACATGCTCTTTGTCATGTCACTGTGGGCATCTTAGCATGTTCACATTAGCTTTTAGGTCAATGCACCACCATGTCAGCAACATGGGTGTAGACTCCTTGGTGCTTAGTTTTAAAAAGTTTTCCAAGCATGGCAACTAAGATATGGCTAGTAGGGAAATGTCATTGTTAAAGCAAATTAACTCTGGTTAAGATCTTTCTTTAAGTCAAATATGAGTTGTTTTGGGATGAGAACTGGTTTTCCACATGACTCAACTGGATGTGTCACATGTTGTTGTATTCATGAAAGGCTTTCCACCTGTATACATTTCGGTAATTGGGACATCTGGCTAAGGCATAGTTCTCTGCTACCAGCCTGCTTTTTGCTTCCAGCTAAGACCATGATGTAATCATGACATAAGCTGTAAAACAGTCTATGGTGTATTACAAGAAAGTGTGTATAGATGTGGGATGTCTTTTTGATCATGACAGGAGTGTGCATACAAATGATTTAGCAATATTTTAGCAAATATTCACTCATTAAAATAATAAACTGTTGAGTCCATTCGTCCATCTTGTGACTAATGGCCAAGTTCATTAGTGTGAATGGATGCACTAAATACATTATCTAGACTTCATTTAACACCATTATGTGGTTCTTGAATGCTTCATTTTTCTGAAATATAAATGACAAATACATCACATAAAAATATCAAAACATATTTTTTTTATTTGACAAAACATCAGATCATTAAAATGTCACTATTTTAGTCTCCTAAGTAATAGTTAAAACAGAGAAAACAAGTCTTCGGCCATGCCCAGCCTTATGGTACAGTACAGAGTGAGATTGTTGCTTTAAAGTAAATGATAACACCAGCAGGCTAACATGCTCACAATGATAAAGCTTTCTCTAACCACCCCACATTGCTGCTTAACCCTAACCATTGACTTCTTTGACTACATCATCTACTTCCAGCCGATTGTCATTTTTGTCTGCAACCAGATGCTTTTGCATAATGTTTACAGTGCCATTTTCATTTAGTGTATTGCTGGGGGAAAAGTCATTAGACAAGTGTTATTACACTTCATCCCATGGGACCATGGCAATCCCCACAAAAATATCATGAAATACACACAAACAAGAGACAAGTTAAACTAACACAACAGTCCCAAGTGTAAAACAACCTAAAGCACTCGTCAGTTACAGAGAGGGTGGTAGCAAGGCAGTTTGGCTTAGCTGAGCATTAAAACTAGAAGCAGATGAAACAGCTGGCACACAGGCTGCATCTTTTAATTTAATCCAGTTTGAAACACGTACTGTACCAAGGTATTTATAGTATCTGCAAGGTAAAGGAGCCCCAGTAATGTGGCCCTGTATGGAGTAGGAGTAGATAGGAGATGATGCTGTCAAACATAACAGTGGAGTAAAGCACCAACAGTCTTGACAGCAAGGAAGTGCAGGGGCAGTTTTGCAAGTAAGTAGCATTTAGACACAGGGACTTAGGTAGACACAACATGACTGGGGCATACAGCCTACTTGGAGCAAGGCAACAGCAGCTGACATAAAGAAATTTGTTGTAGAGTATAAAGAGCCAAACACGCTTGTAGATGTGCAAAAGCACTGTCCCGTGGTGCAGTAGGCTCAGTGAATGAGATGGAAAAGTGTATGAAGGAAGAAATCTAGCTGGAGGAAAATATGGGACTTGGAGGTAGGTGGGATTAAATTAATCCATCCTTCATGCTAGGAGCAACGTATGATGTGCTTCCACTGCTCTGAGTCTGCGTATAGATAGGCCTGCCTGCACTCTAACACTCACATTGTATTTAAATTGATGTTGATGCTGGCAATATATATTATTTATACTTTATTTTGAATGTTGCCTATTTGTATATTTTTCTTCATGCCAATAGTGAGGAAAGTATGTGTCTAGGAAATCACTGCATGTACTCCACATGCATGTACTCCCTGTCTGCTAAAAATTACGTTCCTATACAACTAAACTGCAACCTTGATTACTTTTTTGAGGTGAACATAATCGTTATGTTGTCAGGCAACATATTTTGTGAATGAATGAAATGTCACCCAAATTAAGAGGAATTGAGTCACAAGGAGGTGGATGGCGGGTGTAAAATGTGCAGGACTAGCAATCTAGGCCCGAGATCCAGACCAGAGTCCTGCATGATATTAGGTTTAGGCATGAAAAATACTTTGGTCAGGGTTAAAATACAGATTATTTTTGTGTATAAATTTTTATGCAGACGTGTGTGAAGTGATCTGTTACATCTTTCGCTATTACCCAGCCCACAATCTTTCTCTGACTCTAACCCAGTGCTGTGAGTGCCTGAACCCAACCATAAAACACGTTAATAAAGCTGGAATCATATATCATCATGTTAAACTGCAAGTTTGGATGTTTTAAGGGAGGAGAAAAAGGGATGTTGAGATTGGTTGTTGTCGGACAAAAATGCTATGTTTACATTACTACATGTAATTGCTATTTTAAGTATTAACGTATTTGAGACTCGTCATTTACAATAATTGTAAACATATGGTCATTATGGTCAGACAATTTAATCTGGGTTGCTTACGTTTCTCATAAAAACGTAATCGTGATTGCAGATAAGTTGTCTAGGAACAAACTTTTGCTACATGACATCCATTAGGTGCCAAGAAAGGATGTATAGTTATTATAGGGCTCTGCAGATTTATGTCAGCATGGCCTGATTTCCCGTTTTGGCTTAATGATAGGTAGAAATATTTTCCACAGGAATGCTCACACGCGCAAGAAATGAGGGTTACCTTAGCATAAAATCCAAAATAAGAATAATCTGAATGCAGTCGAACATGCACTTTTTGTAAGAACATGATACAAAGAACCAACTGAGGTGCTGTCTCAGGATAGGAAGTTGTGAGTTAGTTTGACATAGAACTGTTTATCTTTCCGTCTTGCACATCTTTGGTTATGTTGCACCCTCAAAGCTCCAGAAATAGACTCTTACCAACTGTTAAATGAGCAAGTTATCATTGTACATTCTTGTTTGTCCATGGATTAAGCAGTGACCTTTAGAGGTGAAGGTAGGTGTATTTTTAAGAGACGTAACAGCATTTTCCTTCTGTTTTTTCCATCTGACCCTCAATAAGAATCATCATACTTTCCTTAAAACAATGCATGCTATATGTGTTTATATATAGCATGGTGTCTGATGCAGCCATGGCATCAGACATTAAAAAGCTGTTGTAAGGTAAACAGCACTCATTAGCAAGCCTTTCATCATCAAAATTAATGCTACTTGATGAAGGTTCACACCAGTCTTATGGTGCATGGTGAAGCAGTAGCCACAAAGAAGAAATGAAGACAATATATATTTCCTGTCAGTGAGGTTGACCTTCACTGCAGAAACAAAAGAGCCCCAGTGAAAATATTGTTGATGTTAATCCAATTTTAAGACTATAAAATAAATAAACTAAAACATATAAGACTAAAGATGTCATAAAATAGTTTATTGTTCTAGACCTGACATAAATTAACAGTGATCTGCTTTTGAATTCTTTTGGACTTATGAACTGTGTTTGGTGGAGCTTATCTGAATGCTATTTGTTTGTCAAATGGAGTTTTGTCATATTTCCCCAGCCAATTATTGGGGAATGGATCTGCATGCTGACCACATCCTTGATGGTTTATTCTGAACAACTGGTCAGATAAGATATGCTGATATGCTTCTCTGACTCACCTCCAGGTCAAAGCAACCAAAGGCATTGTGGAATTTCTTATTCTGTAGGCCATCTTTCGTCTTTAGCTATCTTATCAGTAAACAAACACCATGACCTGCAAGGCACGGAGAGGCACAAAGGCAACCGGGTCCTTACATGGAAGCTCAGTATTTATTTAATGATGTTTTGACCTATGATTTGGCCTTGAAGAGGGGTATCAGGGCCATATCACAATAAGAAATGCATCTTTCTACTCCTAATTAATCATAAAATGAAAGTGAAGGAGATCATATGATTTTATAGCCACCATTATAGTACACCAAGTAAAATAGCTGTTAGCGTTATCTATGTTGGGATACACTGGCTGGGATGGCCCAGTGAATACAAACAAACCTACTGTTTACCATCTCCTCACTGCTGCATTACACTTTGTGCATTATTATTATGTTGTTATTTCCTCTGGATTTTTTTTGTTGTTGTTGAAAAGATACTTATAATACTACTAATAATAATAATTTTTATAGAAAGTGTTACACAGAGAAAGTGTAATTTGTACTGTTTATACTACATGTATAACATTTAAATGTTTGCCTAGGAACTATTCACACTATCACACCAGCATATAAGGCATACCTTAACCTCACCCTCTCTCTCTCTATCAGGGAAATGATTCTACAAGTTGGTGTAACCAACCATTTAATCAGAATACAGATTTGTCTAATAATTATGCATATGGTGTAATATTTACCATTTACATTGACTTTAAATTCTGTATAGGAGCAAGAGTCTTCTGGGTCATCAGGTCTTCTGTCTGTAATAAAACTCTAGGACTGAGTTTGGACACATGTGACTTGACAAACTTGACACAATTTCTGGTGATATCACTGCAAACATTATCCTGCTAAATCATCTCAAACTAGGTTGCTGTATTCTGTGTACGACATAACTGGTGGTTGTGCTGAACTTACTGGGAGCTGTGGTCCTGACCTCGCTCTGCTGCTCTGCTGCTCTCCTCTATTCTCTGCACAGTTACTTCTGTTTTTTAAAGTGATATTCAGGAAAGTTCTTCTGCAACAGTCCACTGCTGGTGTCTCTGTGTTTAATACCGTTAAAAACACAAACTGTAGGCTGTTAGGCATAACTGCGGGACCAAACTCGCTGTAGTGTGCTGCCGGGGAGAAAGAGGGGGAGATCACTGTCACACAGAATCACAGTGGGGCCGTGCAGCTGCTCCAATGGGCTGACCACCACAACATTCACTATGTCTCTCTTTCACCGGATTTTGTGTTGTTTTTTGTTTGTTTGTACATTTGCACCAGTCTAGCTTTGAATTATAATAGTAGGCATACAATATCTATTTCCACCATACTCACTGCCTGTTTGACAATGTTGTTTAAGGTACTTCTATGAAAAAAAAACATCTGACTTGTTGTGTTTTTGTGATATTTTGTCATTGAACAAATACAGTTTCAATCTTCTTAACAAAAAGATGACTACTTTTTTTAAGAAGTTTTTTAAGAAACAACATAGTAAAACAATTTCATGTTGTTCATGGAAGTTCTGTCTAAATCCTGTCTAAATGACATGTACAATGTCAGTCATTCATTGTGCATACATGCCATTGTTTCTTGTTTCGTCCAGGTTTCTTAGCAACAAAGGCAACACAGAACATTAAGTACCCAAGCTGTTGAGCTGGAGGCTGTTTTCTGAGGTAACACTCCTCTAAGTTGTTTTTCTACTTATCTGGAATTATTTGCCTGGTAGAGTACAATAGAAAACCATACATTTCTTGGTCAAACTGCAAACTTAACTTTAACTGTTTTGTTTCTTTGTCTTTTCTCTTTAGTTGTCAATTGATTTTTAACGTGGTTACAACTTTGCAATCACTATTCATAGTCATTATTAATGTTATCATTATTGTTATAGTGTTTCTATTCATATTACCTCATAAAAATTTACCTTCAAATGTTTCTTTTATTTCTTCAGATTTTGGAAAAACTTCCAGCTTCAGATATGTCGATAGCAAACAGTCCAGACTCTCGGCAGGCAACAGGAGAGACGAGACGGAGTCAAGCCAATCAGGTGCCATTTACCACAGAATTTAACAAGATGCTGACGAAAAGCAGTCCTCGATTTGGTAGTTTGAGTCACCACTCATTCTTCTCCCGGCACAATCCTCATCCTAACAGGGTGAGACATATTCAAGGTGAGGCAAGTATAGGTTCACATAATAGTTTTCACATTTGTGTAGATAATTGTTTATTACAGCTGCGTTTACTGTATGTGAACCTCCATTCTGCTTTACTGATGCTGCTGAATGGATAAATTGTTATTTATGAAATTATATAATTTCCTGTGACATTTAACAAGGATACTGTCAATCATATTCACATTGTTTGTTCAGCATGTTAGCATGCAAATATTTCACAGTTGAAGTTCAGCTGAAAGTGCTGGGAATATTATTAATTTAGCACATATAGACTTTAAAAATTAAAAAAGTAGAAAGCTTGTCCTGATTATGTACTAAATGAAAAAGTTCATCAAATAAATCATATGGAGACTGAACGACTGAATGAATGTCTATATAAAATAAATGACAGTTCATTGTTTGGACCAAAATGTTGTGCTGACCAACTGACGTAACAACTGTCCAGCAGACGGGCATTTCCATCTCTATAATTACAAAAAACTCAAGCGTGAATAAATCTAAATGAATTCTGTCAGTCAGAAGCGTATGATCCAGTAAAATGCTAGTGTTGGTTATGATATTGTGATATTTCTGATTGCCGGTGACCACTTGTCTGAGCACATTGCAGTACATATGTACATATAATGCATTGCTATAGTTTAATATCTCTGTAACCTTTCTTCAAAATGAAGCTATTTGCTGTACAAGGTCATAACTCTGACTGCATGTAGAAGCATCCCTTCCTGAGACAATTCAGTTAAATATTTCATGAGCAGCTATATGGAAACGCAGAATAGCAATATGAGGCATGAATGACTGCAATGCTGTCACAAAGAGTAGGTTTTATCCCTGAGGTGGTGGTTGGGTTACTGCCTTTATACTCAGCAAAGAGTTTTGTTCCATTCTTTTAATTGTCACAAATGTCTGGAGTGCTTTGCTTCATGGGTAAATATTGTGCCTTTCTATTTCCCACAGGACTCAATGGTCGACCTGTTTGCATGGTGAGAGATGACTGGTATGTCACTTCATCATTATTTCCTCATCCCCTTCTCGGGGGCCATGTCCTCAGGAGAGCAGCTGGCCCATCTTTTGCTTCGGCGCTTACTCAGGGTCTTTACGGAGTCAGTACTAACAAAAACAAATCTGGTAAGTTGACACACAACACAACCCCTTTTTTCTTATTACTTTATTAAAGCTCTTTTTTTAAAGAATGTCAGAAAGTTTCAGAATAAATAGAATATTTTTCCTTTTCATGTCACAGCACTATTTTCAGAAGCCTGGAGAGATGAACTTAAAGAACTTGCCGCAAAAGTCAATTTGTCTTTTCAAGCACAAAAGGAAAAAGAAGAGGTGAGTTTTATTTATTTTGCTATAACTAAGATCTTATTAAGATTTACTCTTGACCTATGTTATTATGTATTAAGTATGTTTTTCCTATTTCAATCAATAAATAGGATAGATTACAAATTATCACCAAAGCTTGGCTGAAACAGATTTTTTTAACAATATATGGCATTTTGGCTCAATAATCTGAGACATATTGAAGCACTAAAACCAGCAGCTTCTTGGATTATGGTTGATGATGGAAATGTGAAAGAAAAGAAAAGTTGGACGTGAGACCTGTAATAATAAACATCAGTATTCATAATGCAGACTCCATGCCCTGAAGGCAAATATTTATTAGATTTACTGTATATTAATATACTGCAATTACAGATGTTTTTTTCTGTCATATGCTCCAGGACCAACCTGTGGAGGAATGTGTTCGTCGAAAGACCCAATATTCAGCTGAAACAGGGAGAATCATTCCTCCATCCACTAAGTCTCACCATCGTAAATCCTATTTCCAGCATCTGGCATATCCTCAGCCCTTTCATGATCAGGAACTCATGGTGAGAAATGCTTTTACTGGTCTTGATTTCGTACATGGTTTGAAAAAAGTGTAATTTTGAGTCATTTAGAGTTGAATTGAACCACAGCTGTGTAATATGTTATTAAAAAGAAATCAAAAAAGATTTCAAATAGCTGAATAAATTCTCCAGGGCAACGCTTTTGTCCTTGGTTGCACTGTATTTATTTTGTTGTAATATGCTATTAACTTTAAATTTACAGTGGGTGGTTTGCAAGCTAATATTGTGATGGTTTATTGCTCTTTTGTGAGGTGTTGGAGCTACTTTGTCAGATACTACAGACAGATTCCCTGTCCACAGTCCAGCAGTGGCTTCTGCTTGCAGGCCAAAGAGGTATAATTAACTAATTAATAATTAGTTAGTGTGCTGAAACATTTTGGAATTGTTTTGTTGTTGCTGTTATTTTCTTTCATTTGCAGCTTAATATTTTTCATTTCGAATTTTAATTGGCTAGTAAAAAAATCATTAATCTCTTTTCCTGGTATTGCGTTATGTACCCTCAGAGAAGGACCTGGTGATGGGGATGATCAAACAAGCTCTGGATGGTGTCGACCCCTCAGGACATCAGCAGCAGAAACTCCAGCAGCTCCAGGCTTTTCACTCTAGTGCATTTACCAACCAGTCATGGCGAAACTCACATAGAACGAGGTCAGGGTTGTCTCTTGATTAGTCATGTGCGTCTTCTGTTCAGAAAAAGATTATGCTAATTGTGTTTGACATTTATTTCTCCATAGGTCATGCAGAGCAAACCAACCTTTGAGTGACGACAAACCAGGTAACTGAATAGTAAATTTGCTGTTTGCTGTTTCTTTAAAGCAGGTGTCATCACTTAACATTCATCTTTCACACGCTGATATGACATGGAATATATGTCATTTAGCATCATTCTCTTTGATGGCACAGAAGCAGGTCCTAGTCATTAAAATCCATCTGCTTTCTTTTTTGAAGTAGTCTATCTTGAACTTTTCCTCTGTAGACTAATATGCAGGTATTTACTCTTTATTACTGTATATGTTTCAGAGGGGAAAAGATATTTCAAAAACATAAATTAAGTTTTGCTACTAATTACTACAGTAATTATAGCAAATAAAGTAGTTTTCTGATTAAACAGTAAATGAGTATATTTGCATGAGTTTGACATTTATTTATTTATGTTATTTTATTCTTTTTAGAAATGATTGGAGATGCAGAAGTCCTTGAAATCCACACACGACCTCAAAGTCATATTCAGGATTCTCAACTTCAGCCCTCAGAGGGTTGACAGAGTTCCGTGATTATCATCATGGTCATAACTATTTTTGGAGAATTTTTTGGTTCCCTTGTTCCTTTCTTCCATTATATATGATATCACTGGTCTTCTTTAGCTTACTGTATATGTTTAATAGAAATACATGACAATAAAATGTGGAGTTCACCAGATTGTTTTTTATTTTTCAAAGCTGTAGCAAAGAAAAAATTAAATTTAAAGGCCTTGAAAATGTATGTAGCTACAGTACAAGAATTTAAGATAGTTCTATGATAGGTATTAGAATAATTTTGGTTATTTCAATCGAATAAAAAGTTTACATGATGCCCCTTGTTGACCATTCAGGATTTTAATATTT
>OMLM01009409.1:50651-96217 GCA_900302695.1 Helostoma temminkii
GAAGAGATACTATAATTCTCCTTATTCTCCTGTAAAGTTTATAATGAATGTTTTAAAAACCAAGACACAAAATATTCTTAATTTTCAAAAGCCAGTGGCTAAATTACCCACAATGCCTCTTGACCACTGAGATATTTGGCTATTTTATATACATATATACACATATTTTATACAACCAGAAGCTATGTAGCCTCAAGCTGCCAGCTTCAAGCAGCAATCACAACTGGGCTTCAAAGGTTTGGTCAGCTTTAGTCACAACTCCACAACCACTCAATCATATACAAACCCAACTCAAAACCTCAACTCAGACAACTCAGAGCAGAAAAGGCTTAATGCAGCTTTTTACTGTATGCAATGATGTGTTGTGTGTACAAAAATACATGTACATTTGTTTTTGTGTGTACTTCAAATAAAAGTGGTATGCATGCAAAATATTTTTTTCACACTAGTTTTTTTGTGTTTTTTACATAATGCACAATCACTTGGCTGATGCTGATACAAGAGTGAATTCAATTTGGATTTTATTTCTCAGATAAATGTAAGGAGGAGGTGTAAGTTTTTACAGATACCCCAGAGTCCACTTGGACAATGAACTGGACTAGACCTTAAGCTTGATCGCAGAGCCAGCTCATCTGTGGTCAGTAACACCATGATGTTCTATTCTATTTCTATTTCCTCCTCCCAGTTCTATGGTGCATACCATCACAGTCTCTCACCATCATAGCCTCTCTGTCATTATAAGAGAAATTGTGTATCAATTAAATCAGTGCTATCATTATCAATTGGTCACAAAGTGAGGAAAGGCATGCTTGGAACATAAATCAATCTTAGTGCAAATTGTTCACTAATGGGGTTATGGCTCTGATCCGCATTATTTCATGTTCAAACATGCATATTATCCTGACACAATCCTAACCATTTCAGGCTTGGTACCAGCACTAAAGCAGCACTGATTTCTGTAGCCTTGTTGGCTGTGTTAGTTCATGTTTAAAAACAACTGCCAAAATCAGTGTTACTGAATGATATCTAGATAAACTTCTAATGCTAGATATTTCTATTAAATGAACTTATAACAATAATAATAATTAAGACACTGGGCAGCAGGATCAGAGCCTGACTGGAACTGACATACAGTAAGCATGTGATAATACACTTTCAGATGCATTAAAGCCACAAATAAAGATAATATGTTACCTGCAATTATATCTCTTAAGGTACTACAACGTGTAAATTATGCAATATAATGAAACCTTTCATGACAGCCCATCCAAAGCCACACCACAAGGCTAAAGTTTTAGAAAGACCCCTGCTGGGTGGCAGTCAGCTGTAGCAGCTCCTCTCTTTGTCTGGTGCCTTTGTAAGTTTCTGTTTGCCAACTCACACTGTTTTTATGAGGTGACAGGGTGTAGACTTATTGGGACCTGTCTGATCCCTGTGTTAGGTTGTGTGAGGACATTTTTTCTTGGAAACAGCAGTGTTTACAAACAGGTACTGTTTGCCTCCTATTATCTATTATTTGTATCTGGTCAGTGGTCAGCTGTGCCAAGGCCTTTTAGAAGGGTACAACAGATGAGGCAGAACAGCAGAATACATTACTGCAGACATGGACCTTGTCTGTGTTAGTGCTTTTCCAGTCCACAGACAGGCACCTACAGCATAACACTACCCAGTGTTCTAAAGTGTTAGATGGTTTTATGATGTGTTTTCCCATTCTGTTGTGACGGAAAACACACTAATTGCTGTATGAATTTTGCTCAGAGGCTATGTTTATTTCAGTGAAGGAAGCAAATGTTTGATGGTGGGTGTGCACTAGGACTGTGATACCAGACAATGGGGTTTGTATCCTGAGGCAAAGAAAGTCTGGTCAACAAATTATGCTGTATTTTGTGCGTCAGATCAATGTAGACTTTATCTGTATTAAATCACACCATGACACTTGCCTGACTTTAACCTTGCTGCTGAAAATACAAAACAGCCAAATACCGCCACACATACTGTATCAATGTTTCCTCGTGATCCTGTATTATATTGACTAAATATTTGCAGTTTTGCTGTCAAACTGTGCCCTGCACAACACCTTCAGCATCAGGCTGCCACACTGCGCTGTGTGATGCAGTACTCAGCATCACTGCTGCCAGCAAACTAAAATAGCTCACGAGCTGTACAGCTCAGGGCACCTGTCACATCTCTCATCTAAACTAGAGTACATTGTGCTAGCTATTTAAATTATATTCTACATTCTCTTAATGATAAATGATGGCTTAATGATAAGCGTCCTAAAGGAACACACGTGGTTCTGGCTACATATGTAGAAGACAATTTTAAAATACAAATCACATAATTTGTCAGCGTTTGGGTCTGTTCATCAATATGGTTACAGTACAATATTTAGCTGGAATCAATTCTTGATTAGCTGATAACATCAGCCTTTTTAAAAACATGACATTAACTCTATAATTCATTTCCTAAAAGAGTAATATCCATCCATTTTTCAAACCGCTTAGTCCCCGTAGGGGTCATGGGTGTGCTGGAGCCTATCGCAGCTGTCACATGGAAGGGAGGCGGGGTACACCCTGGACAGGTCAGCAGTCTATCGCAGGGCCACATATAGACAAACAACAATTCACATGCTCACCTATGAGTAATTTAGAGTCATGTATTTGGACTGTGGGAGGAAGCCGGAGTGCCTGGAGAGAACCCACGCGAACACGGGGAGAACATGCAAACTCCACACAGAAAGACCCTGGCTGACCCCGGGAATCGAAATTTAAATTGGGTTACTGACAAATTGCCCTATTACAGACAGGATTCAGGTTGATACTTTTTGTATGATATTTATATTAATGAAAACATTGTCCTGCTTTGTCAACTTCCCAAAAGCCCTTGACTGTTGTGACTGGTGGTAAAACTTATAATGAATGTGCAGTCTGAGTTGGACAGAGAATAACTATTTTTTGACAAGGACATGGAGCAAGGCAAGGCTGTAGCCTCAGCTAGTCATTATTCAATTTAGAACTCACCCATAAATTAGAAGTATAATGAACCAGGTCCCAAACTCCCAGACAGGAAGATCCAATATTAACTCCCTGTAGATGATCTGGTTCTTCCATTAACCTCTGCATATGACTGGCAGGAAAAACCTAAACATATTCAATCAGTCATTATGTTCTACATAATAAACATAATGATTATGGTCTAATTTAGAAAAGGCCACATGTGTAGGAAGTTTAGTCTCGGCTGAGACCAACCACTTAAAGTGAAATTAAATTTGCAAATTAATTCAGACCAAGATTTTAACTTGATCACCACTGATTAAATAACTTTTACTATGTGGTAGTGACGTTTGACAAGCATGTAAACAAAACAGTTACGTAAACTTGTGAGCAAACATCCAAGGAGACGCTACACACAAATTCTTGCTCTGCCAAAAATTTGCACCACTTCAGCACAGACTGAAATGTCTGAGAAATAATTGATGGATTGCTATAAAATTCACTCATGAAATTGGTGGCATCTAATGCTAATTACTTCCCTGATTTCCCTGCTCTGTTGCAACTAGCAGTAGTTAACACTGCCATGATTCTGCTCTGATGAAATTTTACAGCATCTTCTAGAAATGGCATGAGAGCTTGTACAGACATTTGTGTGCACATATGATTTATTTAAGTCAAAACTTTTCTACAAATGTACATTTTCAAAACAAAAGAACGAGCAGGAGAAGAGAATGATTTTATCCTCTGTTAATTTTGTTTAAACACAGTGATGTGAAACCCCCTGTGTTTTCAGCTGCCTATTGTGTCAGAGTCTACACTATAAAAACAATATCCAAACAGAGTGAATACATTGTGTCAGTACAAAGGAATCAGCACAGATCTGCTGCCAGAGAGGGCATGCTGAGCTTACCCTGGAGATTAAAACATATTTCATTTTTACATTTGGCAGCACAGAATTCAAACATTTATTCTTTAACTTTTACCGCTATTTCACCAGCTAAACTTGGCCAAACCCCTTCATGGTATAGTTATGTGTACTAGACTATTATGTGACAGAAAACACTTTTGTAGCCACGAGCACAGAATAAACATCATTAATAATCAGTCATTTACCGAGTTGTTATTCTTGTTTTCTGGACAAATCCTGTATGGCATGTAGGAAAAAACTTACATGTGTGATTTAAGTCTATTGTCACCTCACAATAATGCAAAATGAAAAGGAAAGCAAAACACTGAAGGTACCCCTTGGTGTTGAGATGAAAAGTGGGAAGTGTGACTGGGAGATGAATGTGGATGTGTATTGTACCAGGAAGCTGTCATTTAAAGTTAAACTAACCCTGAAGGTTCCTAACCCTAACCCAGTTGTCTGACTGCAAAGGGTACCTTTTCTGTAACAGAAATGCTATTCTGCAACACTACGGGATGAGAATGTGTTGATGATACACAACAGAAACAGAGAGAACATTTAATGTAGAGTGGAAATTAAAGTTTTTCCTCTTATTTTTACACACGTCAACAGTAACCTTCAAAACTTAAATGTCGTGTCTATGATTAATGGTTACATTCTTTTACAGCTTAATGAACATGCTTTAATTATGTGTTCTTCCATAATGTGTGCGTTGGTGTGTCTACCTTTGCTGTTAATAAGAGAATAACTGAATAAAAAATGCACTTTCAGTATGTGCTGTTTACACTGCTAATGGAATGTACATTACTAATATCACACAAACACAGACACAAATACTGTAGGTGCCAGATTGCAGATGAAATTTGCACACACACTTAGGTTGAATGTAGCTCTTGAATGTCAAGAGAATATTTGACTCTTCTTTGTTGAAATGATAAAGCATTCAAATTCTGACCACCATTACAGTTTCACAATGAAAGCAAGATGTAGACTGTCTACTGAGAGACTCAAAACAACCACAGAAAGGCACAACCACAAAAGTTGGAAAAAAAATGTTCACACAAAATAAAAGACTACACATCCACAGAGATCCAAATATGAGGTGCAAAAATGTTTACATCAAGTTGCAAAACATGATGCAAATTGCAATGTGACTATGACATAAAACACAACCATGAGGAGTCACAAAATGATTATGGGGCAGCAAAGCAACCACAAAGAGATGAAGATTGATTACTTAGAGCCACAGTACGAGAAAGACATTAAACGCACATAAACAACAGCAATGACAGAAAAACTACTACAAAGAGAAAGAAAAAGATTTAAACTGACGTGATGAAGCAAAGTGTAGCCAAGACTTTCCCTCACCGGTCGGTATAATCATTACTTTCCACTATTTACATTTTCTGTTCATTTGTGTTTTTTGTGTTAAATTGTCACAACCATCAATGCACAGTATTGCATATGAGGATGTTTTCTCACTTGTCTTGAAAAGTGAAAGAAAAAAAAATCTGATGATGACTCACATACCTAAATATAGTAGTCCAGGACCCAAACGATGTCTACTGCTGTAGATCACAGCTGTATCACACTGCACAGATAAGAATAAAACCTCTAGAGGATGTGTCATGTGCCGTAGCTCTTGATACTTTTACTTACTGCCATTTGTTATTATTTTACTTATACTTGTCATACCCTCTAATGCTCTTGACTTTTGTCGTTTTATTATTACTGTACTGTATCATGCAAACCCCACTTTGTGTGGCATATGTGTCTTTTAGTACTTGAAGATGTATTTTGTTTAATATAAGGAAGAAAACCAAATTTTATACTACATATTTCAGGTAATGAAATGAAAAGATTTCAACACCACTTCTTGGACAAAATACATTTTTATTACATTTAACCTGGATTTGTCACTACCTAATATTCTGACACACAACCAGAATTTTGTGATAAAATGAACTTCTTGCAACTCTTTGCTATTCCCAAAATAAGCTCTTGTCAATCTTCTTCCCTTGTGGCATGACCACAATTTGAGGTTGGTTGGCCTGGTCAGCAGGTGAAGTTCAGCATTTACGTCACAAATCCTTCTCACAAGGACACCTGTTGGTTCTGGGCGATAAGAGGCAGCTGTCTCCTGGTGCAACACTTCTGCAAGGCAGAGAGGGAGTGCAGCACTGGGACCTCTACCAAATAGTTTACAGATATGACACACACACTCACACACCCTCAGATTAAATGTAATAAAAACATAAACCATAATATCTCGCATAGCAGCAGATGAATGGTTGAAAGATGACAAAGTGATGAAAAATGAAAAGTGTATTAATTACTAAATGAAAAAATGAATGGATGGTGGTTAGATGAATGAAATAATTGACTATAAGTCATAACGTCATAATGTACAGAGAGCTTATGTCCATAATTTCAGCTTGCATTTATTATTTTTTTATTTTTGTATTTGGGTTAAGGTCTGGATTGACTTCCCCCTTTTTTTCACTCTGATGAAGCCCTATGTTGAATTCGTGGCATGTTTTAAATGATTGTCTTGCATGATATTTATGTACACCTTTTTAATTAATCCTGCTGCTATAATCATGTCATCAGTGATGTCACTCCTCACAATATTTTCATTATCAGCTGTTGTTGTTTTGCTTGACTAACCCATTATGTGTGTTACTCAGTACACCTGTGGTTTCTGTCTTTACCATGACATTACAAATTGTTGTATTGGACATGTCATGGTCCAGTACTGATTCTGATCCTGTGTACATCATTTGATTTTGCAACCAAATATCTTTGGTCCAGAGCTAAAATAGACAAATTAACCTTGTTGTTTCAGTATTTTCAGGTGGGACTGTATGTATGAATGAATATGAACTAAATGAAACAGTAAAGATACTAAAATCTATTCAGTGGCCTGTGCGAATATAAAGTAAAGCACTGGGTGACTGAATGAATTGCTAACAATTATTGTGTGGTTGTATTATGCCTGACGTAGACTTTGTAATAAACCTTTATTCTGCCAGAGGTTTCTTCAGAGACGGTTGAATAAATAAACTAATTAGTACAAAATTAATTGAATAAAGTATATTCATTTCAAAGAAAACCCTTTGGGCCCTGGGTCATTATTATTTACACAGATACTGTATTAATATATTTTTTATGATATCTCTGAGCCATATCATACCATACTGACCTAACATTTCTGCTTAGTTCTAATGAGAGAGGTTGATGAAAGAGAATCATGGGAATGATAAGGAAAGGCTAATTTGCTCTGGAGGACTACCAAACCCTTTGTCAATTCATGTTTTTAGTGTCAAACATTTGCAGACACAAGTGTGCAATCTATGTGATATCTGATTACCATAATTGGCCTAATTGGTGTGGAGAGATATCTGGCTCATTGTAAACCAAGAGTAATGCTACACACACACAACTTGTATCTCCAGTGGCCTGATTAGACCATTGTAAAGCAATGCAAATACAGTTACATTATCTATTTATGGTTCATCAGCATGACAGCCGACCTTACAAATCTATGTTGCCTTTCAGAGTTATATTTCAATTTTTAAACCAAAATGAATTATTTAATTTTGTAGAAAAGGGCTTGTCTCAAAAATGGTATTTAATGTGTTTGGCAATATTGTTGATTTAGCATTTAATAGAATTAATCACCTTGATGCCAGTAGTCTTATGTTATATCTTGGTCTTATATGAACCCTCCACAATGTCATCATGGATCACTTGGATTTAATTTAATTTTATCAAATTATTATTTTATTTTGAAATTGGGCTGAGATACAAGGTTAGATTACGTACAACTGTGGACACAGTGTGGCATAGTGCACTTAAGTAAACCAGTCACAGTTAGCTTTCTCATGCTGCTGATTGCTTTGCTCTGCATAAGCGACACAATCAGTCTTCTAATTGGATTTTACAAAAACGCATGTATGTGACCAAAGGGTGCTGACACTAATTAATTTCTCATAACATTTGATACAAAAAAGGAAAGAAAAAAAAAGATTTTTAATAAAAAATAAACATGATAACCGACAAAACATTATCAGCAAATTGATGAAAATGTTTTGAGCAGTTTAGCATCTGACTCCCTGTCTCGACCTTGACCTCATTGATTAGCAGGATTCTCAATCATCAAAGATTCAATCATCCACCTGCTGACTCTACTGGCTCTACTCTACTCTCCACTCCCAGAGTCTAGACTTTGGTTCCATCTCCTATCTTAACTGGGCTCTGCACTGCACAAAATGCTTCTTGAATTGCTTAAATGTTCCTCTCTCTGCTACTTCTGTAGATATCGTCATACGTTTTCAATTGATCCCTCCTTATTTAACCAATGATTAAATGTTACAGTATATTAGTCAAGTAGATTATCATTATCAACTTTAAATAGAGTTTAATTCAGTCATTTAGAAAGTAGACCATATTTATTAATTATATTAAAAATGACAGTTTTTATACAGTACTGTATAAACCTCCTTCTTAATGCTAATGTAATTGTGTCTTAGAAAATCATACAAATGCATTAAATAATCCTGTAATAATTAAATAAAACTGCTGCTAGATTCTCCTTTATGCTTTGCATCTAATGATGCATTTTAGTCACTACAACTCTTGTTAAGTGTGGCCTTGATAACAGAATTCAGAACAGGTCCTATCTTCTTCTCTAGCTCTTATCACACCATAGCGTCCTTCACCAGGCCTATAAAGACCAGAGACACACGCTGTTACTTTGCTGTCGCTGCCAAAGACAGACAAAATGCTGCCTGCTGTTGTAAAGCTCTGCTGCGGAATCTCCTACCCACATCTGAGGAGTATGGCAGGTAAACAATCTAAGGGGTCAGAGAGAGGACTTTATTTATTTTCACGCAGGTGCTATATTCTGGGTGAGATGTCTGAGCTTAGTTGATTTTTCTTTCTGCACCTCTTAACATAGGACTTCAACGCACAGCTGTAGCAGTGATAGGCCAGGAGATCACACACCTGCAGAAATGGGGACAGATTCAACAATGCACAAGAATGCCTGCTGGTTTGAAGTATAATGGTAAAAAATGAACTATTCTACCAGGTTATTATAATAGTTTGACTGAATAAATATTTCAGGGTGTAACCACTGTATTTTCTTGCACAAAGAACCTTTTACAGAGTCTACACTTGAAGATTTAAATCCTGTGCCAGTACAAGAAGATCACAGGTTCTATGTTCAGCAAGGCCAAGAAGCGATGAGAAAGGCTCTGAGTATGTTGGAGGACAAAGATGGATGGAAAGTTGAGCTCACAGAGGTAACATCTGATTAAGTGTCATACTGCCTGATGTGTGCCTTGTAACCTGACAGACGTTCATAAAACCTAAGTGACCACCGTGCTTCAATAAAAAACATGTTTTCTTTTGTTTGTTTTGATATGCTTCTCTAGAGCAATGGGGATGTGATCTGCAGTAAAACGATGCCAGGAGCCATTAAGGTCTTCAGGCTGGAGGCGGTCCTGGAGGCCAGTATGGATGAGCTCTACGACCTCCTGTTTGTCAGAGTGGAGGAGATGCACCAGTGGAACCCAAGCATACAGCATATTAAAGTGAGATTCTGACCTTTCAGCATTTCATAATGCTGCAGTTTATAATAGGATATTGCATCAGCTGTGAAACTGTAACCCATACATATTCCACAGTTAGACAGTACCACATGTAAATTCATCACACTATTTTGCAACAATAAAAGTATTCTTGCATATTACCAATAGACATAATGCAATGAATTATAATTCCAAGTTCACAGTGTTTGCCAACAAACTCAGATATTTATGTCTGTTGTGTTGTAGGTTCTCAAACATGTTGGACCTGAAACTATTGTCACACATGAAGTTTCAGCTGAGACAGCGGGAAATCTAATTGGTCAAAGGGACTTCCTGAGTGTCAGACACAGCTGCAAACAAAACTCCAGCATTTATCTTGGAGGAGCCGCGATTCATCTGGACTCCTTTCCACCGCAGGAAGGCTATGTGAGGTGGGAGAATCGCATTAAATCGCATCTAAATTGCAATCATTACATTTGGTAATTTCTCCTTTTATGATATGTTGTTAAAATGCAAAAACACATTTGACTCTACTGTAATGAATCCAAATCAAATTAATAATTTAATAATTTGTTTGCTCATTTACAGAGCTGAGGATGGACCAACCTGCATCATTATACAGGCTCTAGATGAGGATCCAAGAAAAAGTCGCTTTACGTGGCTTCTTAATATGGATGTAAAGGTAAATACGTGTGTACTTTATTTTCTAATCTGTAAACATCGAAAGGAAAAACAGTTACAAATTCCAGTATGTGTAATATTCATTAATTCTAAGTAAATATATCTAATAATTAAAAGTCGTCCAGAGGAACAAGAAGGTGGTTTTTCTGCTGTATTATTATACATTATTTGTAAGTTCCAGCATTGCAGGCTTTTATCTGGTGAGAAACAAGTTCCTTAGATTGGACATTTTCTGCTCCAGCTCACAGTAAATACATTTCAATAAAGAAACTGACCAGCAGGTTGCAGTCTTTTTAAAGCCTTGTGAAATTATAGCTACTGAGAAGCTTCTGAACATCTTCATTTTGGCTCTGTATGGTGGTTTAGTAAGGTGGTTTCACATACTAAAAATGTGCTTTTACTTGTCACTTAACATTTAACATGACCCTGTATATATTTGTTGTAGAACACAAGATTGACAACTGTAGCTGACAGGACATTTGTCAAATTGCATTCATGAATTTAACAAAGATAAATTTGTTCAGGGATGGCTGCCCAAGTCCATTGTCAATCAGACTTTGCCCCGAGCACAGCTGGATTTCACCAGACACCTCCGCAGACGCCTTACAGCAAGCACAACCCTAGATTGTCCACATGTGTGTCACGACCACACCACAGCAGCACCCTGTCATCACTCAAAGGGGAAGACTGAGACATAGACAGATGGTAACACCCTGGACGCTCAACTGAATGCTGCTTTTTCAGCCAAAGTTAGGATGCTGCCTGTAAGTGGCACTTGGTAGCAGAAACCAGTAACAGTTTTGCAAAAGGATGCTGACTTATTATAGGAATTATTGTCACAGTGTGCCACTCAAACCTCATTAAAATATCCTGAGCAGGACTCATCGCTTGTCTGTTGACACAGGCCTAAACCTGCATATGACTGGGAAAAATTAATAAAGTTCTTACATGTTGACATATGACTAACCCATGCATCCCTGCATATGATATGACTGGACAAAATTAATAAAGTTCTTGTCTGTTGACATATGACTCACCCAGGAGCCTCTGCAACGACGGGACAAAATTGTTCTCTTTTATTCTATTATAATACATCTACTCATGACTCATTTTAGCCTGAGCTAATCATCGAATAAGAGGTTTTCATTTGAGGTCTGTAATAAACATTCAAGGACACTCCTGCACTGTAGCTATTAGAAATGTCTCCTCATACAGTTGCACATTTCCAGCTCTAAATAGAGATCAAGTAAGGAAAAGCTCAAAGCTAAATATATAAACAGTAAATTGAAGCTAAATAAAGTGAAATGACAAGAATCTCACATCTTTCAAAATTGTTTTACTTTGTTCTCCATACCACTTAAAAATTCAATAAATATTAACATTTAAAGCTTTCATTCACATATGTATATACAAGATCTATACAATAAACATAATGATGTTATGAACTGCAATGCAGGAATGGTGTATGACCAATCACAGTCTGTAGACTTACAGTACAGCATCGCCTGTATTTTCCAATTGCAAATTACTTTCCATTCAATTCCTGGTAGTTAATTTTGTTTCATAACTTGAAATTTACACTATATACATTATTATCTGAAAAACACCTCAGTTACAAAAAAGTGTCTGATTTCTTCTTAAATCTTTTAAGACTAACTTCCACAAAGGTAGACAGAGGGTGGGCTACAGTGGGGTTTGTTTGCAGACAGTCAGGACTTTTTTTTTTTTTTAAAGATTGTTTTACCAGTAAGGATAATCACTAGTAGGTTGGAGTTAGACAACAAAAAGGAGCACCAGGAACAGAGAAGCCATGAAGCTCCCTGCCAGGAGTGATGACTATGGAGTCTAGAGTGTGCCACTAGAATGATGATAGACTTAATAGTATTACAATTAATTATATAAATGACTCACAAATAACTTTGTGACCTTCTGAAGCAAAGAAACATCACAGGTTAAATATGCCTCCTAGCTGTGACCAGTTCAAATAAAGTGTGATTTTGAATTATCTTAATCACCAAGTAGTGTCACCAGTCAGGAAAATACCATGAAAAATGCTTAAACATGACAAATATTTTATAAAATGACCTTAAATTTACGGGAAACATAAAGTATTTTTCAACTTGCCTCTCTTCTCAGCCCTGTCTACCAAAACCTTCCATATCCTGTTGTACTGCAAGATCAGATATTATTGTGGTAAAAAATACATTGTCTGGGAACATTTTACTGATATGTTAACTATCAACATATTTGTGTCTTGCCACTTCCAAAATCTAAAAATTGAACAATCATCCTTATGTGAACTGAAAATGCAATCTGGATTCAGTTATGTTTCCTAAGAAAAAGGGTTTACAAAAGACAGCTCTGCAAAGTCACTGCTCGTGGTTGATTTTTGCCAAAAATATTTAAATGACTGCAAAACCAAAAACTAATGTTTTCTGTTTCTATGGGTATATAAATTAAACAAACAAGATGAAATATGTTAATAGTCTTGAGAGTGATGTCAATCTCTCTCACCAAGAAAGTGGCCGTGTGTATTTTTTCCATAAATGTCTAACTATTCCTTTAAAAGCAAGGCAGCAAGCACTCTGACTCATCGGCTCTTATGTAATGCACAGTGCTGGAAGATTACTGCTTTGTGGGTTTTTACTAATTTAATATTTAGGTGCCACACACAGCTTACATATGTAAACTGTAGAAAGCAATGTCTGTATTTATTCTAGTGGCACACTCAGGACTCCATATGTCATGTGCACATCCAAAATCATGGCCTTTATCCTGTCCTCACATCTTCACAATTTAAGTTCACTAGTAGTTCTAATGCACTTGAAAAAAAACAGGCTTATACAGATGTACACAGATAAAATATGAATGTAGCAATGCAGTCATCACATTTTGAACATCTTGATCTGGTAGTTGTTTTAGATTACAGCACCTTCGGTTTTACTTTTTATTTTTCTTCCATTTCATATCTGAAACACAGAGGGCAGAGTAACGCTGCACACAGATCACTCGAGTTTTGATGAGGTAACCATCACTGGTCTGGTCTAAGTTCACTAGCACGGACAAAAAAATTCTTTGTAGAAAAGAATACTTGCAGCAAAACTATGAGTCAGAATCAGATGCTGCATAGTATGAGAATGCTTCACTGAGCAGCATGTTCACACCATCACTCACTGTTCATTTCTGAGCTGACAGGGTTCTGTGACTTGAGTCCCTCCCGGATCCTAAATCGTCCCTTCTTGATCTGGCAGCAAGTGGGCCTAAAGTGCTGTTTGGACTGTGCTCTTTCGAGGCACCTCCACTGGAGTCTGGTGTGGGCAGCGGAAGCTCTGGAGGTAGGAGAGGCCCCGGCTCAGAGTCTCCCATTCCAGGTATGGGGAATGAGTCACCAGTGGGAACCTGGGGCTGAGCAGCACCTGTGGATGGCGAGGTTTCAGCAGCAGCAGCTGTAGTTGGCACCAGGGCCGTGGATCTAAGCTGTTTACTTTTGGCTTTAGTGGTTTGCATTGGACTCTGGGTCGTTGCAAGTTGAGAATGAAAAGAGATCTCAGGTTCAGTTGAGGCCACTGGGGTGTTTGGGAGCTCAGGAGCAGGAGTGCCAAGGTTTACTTTCTTGTTGCATGACTCACAACAAAGCTTATTATATCCTGGGATGGAACAATAACGGGCAAGGACCTCCATTTGACAGAAAATAGATTTATCCCCCAGACATGGCTCATCTAGTAATAATGAGAGAAAGGACATCACTAAGAGCAACACTGAAGCAATGTACCATAGATGTGTGTGTTATGTATTGACTTACTAGAAGAGAATTTGTGGATAGGGTTTTCAGGGACACTTTGGTGTACAGCTTCATCTTTTACTGTAGAGTTTTCCATTGTTTCAATCTTAACAGCAGACACTGGCTGGCCTAGGGTATACAACAACAAAGAAAAGACAGAATTATGCTACAAAAAACCTAAATATGACCCATAAAAACCAGGAGAACCAAGAAAAGCTCTTGGCAACCTCTTGCTTCTGTAAAAAAACAGAGTCATATTGCTGGAAACCTATAATAAAGCTTGGTGCTATTTAAAGAAGACTGGGCAACCTCTTTGTCCTCTTCATGTTTTTACCAGCAGAAATACTTGGTGGAAGGAACATGATAAAATACATCAGGGCATCAGTGCAGAAATGGTTTGACACAGAAGCTTTCAATTTAGATAGGACTATGTGCAGTTAGATTGCACTTGGTGTGATTCTTCATCTATCCATGCGGGAGGCAGGGTACACCCTGGACAGGCTGACACATAGAGGCAGTCAATCATTCACGCTCACATTCACACCTACAGGCAATTTAGAGTCACCTATTAACCTAACCTGCATGTTAGGCTGTGGGAGAAAGCCAGAAAGCCATGCAAGCATGGGGAGAACATGCAAAATGCATCACAGAAAGGTCTCGGTCGACTGACCGCCTTTCTGTGATGTCTACTGTGCCTTTCTAAAAGAAAAAAATGTTTTATGACTATGTTTTATGAACTTTCTTGGCAATTTTGACAGTAAGTTAATGGTTTCATTGTGGACAGACATATTAAATCTGCAATTAACTAAATGGTAACTAAATCATGATGGTGGGGCTGTTATCATGTAACCATATGTTTTGTGTGTTCTGGTTTTGAGACTATGTCTGAAACTGAAAAAACATGTCCAGTATCCATATCTCTAAATCTAGTTATAAGATGTGGCATAAACTAATTCTGCGATAAAAAATTGGACCAGTTCTTGTATGTATCTCACCTGGACAGGTGCTAAGTTTGCAAATAAGGATTGTTTCTGGCTTCTCGCCTTCACACTCTCCAATGGTGTTGTCGCTGGCCTTGCAAACCACCTGTCTTTGCTGTATCCCTTCACCGCAGGTCACTGAACACTACCACAGAACCAACAAACACACATTAAGTAGATGAACACATTAAAGCTACAGAAAATGTTTTCTCTGTTATTACAGTGGGACGTACTTTACTTATTGTGCTTCAATCACTTTTTTTGAGAATGAGGAAATTATTGACCCTTAACTTTGTAAAATAAATTATTCTTTAGAAACTCTAGATATAAACAGCCTGTGCTATGCTTAAATCTATACCTCTTAAACACTTATATAAATAGTATTTTTATAATAAAGCTAAATTTGAATTAAGAACAGTTTTCCTCTGTCACCTGAGACCAGGCCCCTGTCCTCCACTGGGCGGGGCATATGGTGTGGTTACATGCTCTCCTCGTCTCTGGGCGATCTTCAGTGCAGTGTTTGCTGTGGACAGGTCTGCTGGTGCCATTGTGAAGTGCCTGCATGCACTGCACCAACCTGCTCTGGTAGCCGAGCTTCCCACAGGTCTTACTGCAGGGGCTCCACTCTTCTACCACCCACCTGTCAGCACGATTAGACACAATTATCATATCTGATGCTGCTTTTGTGGAGGAAACATACTGTAAAATTATGGATGTATCATATCTGTGCTGTCATTTACGTGGGCTGGCTGCACTCTTGTGTATTGCAGCGTTTCCGTATGGGTTTGGGCTTTTTGCTAGTTTCACAAAAGTTCCGATGCACCAAACGGCTGTCGCTCTTTCTTCTGCATCCATATTTGGTGTACTGTATCCCTATGGGATTCAGATTTGCACATAAGTAATGAATGAAAACAGATATGCTTTATTTTATATAACTTAGATAAATAGATACATTTGAAATTTTCTCCATGCTAATCCCACTCTCATTCTAATTACATCTAGGGCTACAACTAATGCTTCCTTTCATTACTGATTTATATCCTTATTAGATTTTTCTTTTCGTCTTCCATTGTTTAGGACTAACATTAATGTTGCCATCAGAGTTGCCAGGAGAGACAAAAAGGTCATGAACACCAGACTAAATTTACCTTTGCCTTTGCCTAAAAATGCAAAAAGTACAATCTCTAGGTTTCAATTCTTATTTTTTATACACTCACTCACCTCCCCCACATGGTTTGGAGCACTGAGACCAGCTCTTCAGTGCCCACTCATACGTGTCCAGTTCAGCCAGAAGTACATTGTTGTTGGTAATAAGTGGTAACAGATCCTCATGGATTATATACTTATATGTCAAGCTGAGTTTTGTGTCTTCTTCTCTGGGAATAACCTGCAATGAAGTGAAGACAGCTTATTACTAAGGATAACCAATGAACCTTAGTAAAAAACTCTGACAATGTTATCCAGTTCTTTTCCCACTCACAAACACTACAATGCCTTCATGCAGAGGACCAACTGTTTTCAGGGTCTCCTTCTCTCCATCAAGCGAGTACTCCCACTGTAAACCATTTTCGATGAATGTCTTGGACTCTGCGGCTTCACTTTCCCCATTCAGGATGAAGTTTCCAGTGACTTGATTCTTCACAGCTGTCAGTAATACACAAAACAAACTGTGTCATGCGTGTGTATGTGAGAAGAAAAAAGTGAACATCATATAGTTTACAAAAATCTCAAGAATTGAACAGGACTTGCCCTGCCCAAAAAGAGAGAGGGGAGAGATTTTCCCTTAAAGCAGGGATTGTGTCAGTATAACAGTAATTCCTCCAAATCGCATGTCATTATCTCATCTCATGAGCTAATAAAAGGCAGAAAGCAAAAAAAAGAGTGGAGAAAACAGTAGAGGCTGGGTGATGATGAGCCTGACTCATCCTAAGTCATTAAGTCACACAAAGAGCTAAAAGTAAACTGAAATATATGAGTCTGTGGTTCCTTCACTCCTGAAGACACTTTATATCTCTGGTGTCAGTGTGGCTGACACATTGCTTTGCACTGCAAATTGGATTTGCTGTATGCACACAGCCGTCCTTGACGTATCCCGTTCCTCCCACTCAGCTCCAATCAGCTCAGATGTCAACAGAGTAGTGAAATTACTATTTTTCTTTCTGTTCACAGCACCACAATAGCACATGTGAAATGACTCAGCTATGTCAACTGCACTGGCATTTTAATATTCTACTGGTAGAAAAAATGTGAGGTTTACATTTGTCTTTCTGGGGATTGTTGTTAAAAAGGTTCACACACAGATGGTGCTTCTTTGATTAAGCAGATGGAGTTAGAGCTTGTGATGTTGACTGATTTCTCCTTTACAGTAAAAATGCTGTACTGTACGGAGCTTCAGGATAAGAAATTGTAAATGATTCACTCCACAACTACCACTTGAAGTGTCAAATTCAGACAAGAAAATAGAAGCAGTGATTGGTTTCTGCACCGGAGGGTGAACATTCAACATTCTTGTGCGAAATGATTTAAAGTCTGACACCAAACACCATGCAAAGTATTTCTCTACATACTGTATATTAAGTGTGTACAGTCTTATATCCTAACATTGTTTCAATATATTACAGGAAGATGGCAAATATATAGTTTGAGCATCAAACATGCCCTTTAAGCCAGGTCTGAAAAGTTTCTACCTGTATCTTGATCCATTATGGAGGACAACAGCTGTCACTGTGGATGCACAGCATCAATGCAATGGATTTCAGCATACAATAATGTACAAAAAAGCAGCACACACCTACGAATTGCCACGAAAGCCATTTTTGAGAGAGAAAAACAAAAGCAGTGTTCGTACTAGTTCTAATGTTTAAAACATACAGCACTGAACAAACACTAGAAGCAGTGAATGATGCAGGATTGGGAAGACAAGTTTCTATGAATGTTTAGAAGTCTTTTTATTTTTGTGACTATTCCAAAATTCACAGCACGTGCTACAGATCTACAGTATTCTTCTGTCCTTCACCAAGATACAAACATGACCAGACTTTAATCCAACATACTGCAGATGACTCTTAACACTGTTTGTTAATGCAAAAGTAAAACATGAGGTATATTTATCTTCACTCTAACTCTCCTTGTTGTTATTAATGTACCACTATCATTTAAACGTGTGACGCATTGTAAATATCTCATGTGGCAATGGAGATATTCATGAGATTTTTTTTATGTCATGCCACACGTTCACATAAGTACATATCACACAAGTAAGTATTATAACTTTATTATTATATTAATATCTTCAGTATTTTGCAGTGTGTACAGGTGCAGTGCATTCAGAGGAGCAAGAGAGTGCACTGGCAAAACAACAAGCTGCCAGTAGAGGACAGAACATTGTTGCGCTTGAAAAACACAGTTCTGAAATTAGTCCCTTTTTCACTTATTCACAATCAGTTTTTTATTTATTTATTCTTTTGAGCAAACAACATGTGCATCCAGCTTCTTCAGGTTCACAACTTACAAACTTGGTACTACAAAGAAGTACCAATGAATCTGTTTATACTCAAGTGTATAGATATGCAGAGTAACCAGGACATTAGGCTTCACGCATGCACATTTTCATATTTACCCTGAACCTCTCTTACATTTATTCTGACACATGTGAGTAATAATTTCCTGGCTCACTGTTCTGTTCAGTTTATGGACACATTTTAGATATAAAATTGACAGCCAACTTTTAAAAGAATTTTACACAGGCCTGCTGCAACCCTTGCTGGTGCGAATCAACAAACAAAAGCACAAGAAATGTACCAATATCTGAAGGTGTATTAAAATTAAATATAAATGTAGCTGCCACCGATGTGTCAACAGAATAGTGTTGTTCTAAAAGAGTAACGAAGGTTGAAGACCACCTGTTTTACCAGGAATTTAAGTGTGGTTGGTCTTAAATTGATCATGTAAGCTCTCCCAAATTTGAATATGAAATTAAGTTCATATCCAGTAACCATCGAGTTTATATTTGATTGTTCTTCCATATTGAGAGAGACCTAATATAGTGGAAGACAACTGTCCAAGAAGTACTTATGAGTGTCCTCCTGGTTGGGTAATGTGCACTGGTTGGGCACACAGAGGTCATGAAAAGATTATAGACAACTGCCTAACACCATCAATGAATAATGGGGGTGGAAATATAACGATATGAGGTTGCTTTGGCAATAGAAGAGTAGGCGATTTGCATCATGTGCAAGGAATTGTCAATCAGCATTGGTAACACAATTCAAGAGGCATGCCATCGCCTTTGCATGATGACTGATTTGGCATAACTTTCTTTTTCAGGAAGACCATGACTTGAAGCATGCTTTCCATATGTGTAACAATTAGCTGGACAAAAAAGTACCTACTGGAATATACTTTAATGGCCTGGCCAGCTCAATCACCATACCTGAACCCCATCACTTGGTGACCAAAATATTTGGAAACACTGCTCAACCAACACAGCAGTGTTGTGCTAGTGCTGCAGAAGGGATGGGTAAATAAATAGTAAATCACACCTGAGAATCAGCTAAAACCGATCAGTGGAAAGCCACAGAATTGGCAGGCAGTTAATGCTGCAAAGGCAGTTTCTTTAGTTTAATATGCACATTTAATTTCACATTTATTCTGTGTTTAAATAGACTTATTTTTTGTGTTTTGTGATCCAGTGTATTTTAAAATTGTTTTCTAATACAAGTATGAGAGTAAAAGAGTGAAGTGAAATCGCTTCAAAACAAATCTGCTTGTATGAGTGGTTCTTGCTTGAGGCTCACATATTTTGCAGTCATCTTGTGCTGTTCATTTTGGGATTTCAAACAAATGATATTCCTATCACCTATGTTGTACTGGAGTGAAGCCAAAGGTTTTTTATATTTTTGTTTTGGGTGAACTGACTCTTTAGTGTTTCATTTGTGGCTGCACTTAGTGCTCTGCTCTGGCCTGAAACAAACAAATCAAACACTGAAATCTCACAAGGTAAATAACCCATTAACTACAGTGATATATGCGTCATATGCACATGGTTGTAATTAAATCTTTTTAAGCACAGTCATTCACACAGTGTAAACAATACCCCTTACCCTGACCATAGCCATCCTTTTCCTTAAACCCCTGACTAAACCTCATTCCAACTTCAACCATTAAATCAAGTCTTACCCCTGAAACATCTCTGAAAGAAATTATTCATTTGTTATTTAACTGTATTCACGCATGAATTCTGTTACTCTGGCCCGATGGTATGATGTGTGGTGTTTCCACAGTTGAGACACACTCACCAATTATATGAGGGGAGGTCTCGTTCTCTTCGATAACAATGTGGCGGGCTCCTACTGGGATGTCGAACATTTTCAGCATTCCTAGTAAAACAAAAAGGAAAAGAACAATACAACTGGGAGACAGGAACTGAATATTGGTTTTTCTAGCAGACAATTTTGAATCAAGACATCAAGACAGGTTTTGTTTTTTGTTTGATGATAATGTGAGATATTGGCTATGGCCAAACATGGAGAAAGATAAATGATGAATGAGTTTCAGCTTAAATAAAGTCATTGTAAATCATGACTCAGCGTTCATCATTCGTCTGTCTAAATAGTGGATAATTACCATTCTTTTTGGGCGTCTTGTTGAGCGTCAGCTTAACGGTGCGACAGTGAGAGTTGTCCCCTTCACACACTCCACATTTGTCCTCTTGTTTGTAAGAGCCAACCTCCTTGTCACAGCCAACGTGCTGCAAGAGAGGGAAAACACATTAAATCAAATCAGGGCAAAGCAGCGTCTGACTTTTATACAGACTGAGATTACTTTGCTGGGAAAATGATGCCATGGCAAAATGCAACCCACATATGCTTTAAAGCCTGGGTTAAGATGATGCATATTGGAAACATACCCAGACATAACAAGAATGTAGCCAAAACAGTGAGCAACTGTAATAATAATAATAATAAAAATCTCAACTTTATGCTCAAGGTGAATATTGAGACAAAATAAAGAATGTATGTGTTTATGGTAGATCTGAATACACACAGGTGCAGCATTTTTCATAATTATTTCCAGTTTTGTAATTAAATATCTTTTTAATAATATCTGAGGTCCTATTTTCATCATCACACTACACACCAGCATAGATGGGAAATGGTATTTCCAAACACGGCTTGCTGCCAGGTGAGCTTTATTATTAGATATTTCTCATGGCAATCCACAGCATGGATGCTGATCTCCATAAATAATTGTTTTAGAAATTAATGTGTTTGATGAAGCATAAATGCATGGCACATACATTGTGTTACATTGTGCAAGATGGACACTTCAGCACACAATTAAACCTTTAAACCTAAACTTGTGTTTAAGTGCAAACACTGAAAAAAACATACCAGACACTCTCCCCGGGCACACACAGAAAATGGGTCTGAGTAGCTGCAGCGGGTCCCATCATGCATCACCTGGTTCATAAACACGACCTCTCCTGTTTCCTTTGACCTGCAGCTCAGTTCACACTTTCGGGCCTCTGAAAACACACACAAACACAGTCTTAGTTCGGAAGAATCTGATAAAGACATCAGTGGGACACAGAGGATAGATAACACCCACGTGACGCCAATATGCACGCAAGAAGCTGTTCCTGTAAATATCATCTGTTCTCTTGTTGCTTTGCAAGAAACTGTCAAACTACATCTGAACGACAAAGCCAACTTCTGCTTCACTCTTTACAGACTTACCATCTGGGTGCTCGTATGGTAGCCAGGTGTGCTTGATGTTATTGTGGTATTTGTTGCTCCTCTGAATGCACTGCTGAGCACGGAAGTCCTCATAAGGGCCAGCACACTCCTCTGTGTTGCACATTTGGTAGTCAAAAGTAGAGCCAGGGCAATCTCGACCACCATAGGCAGGCCTGGCGAATGACAATAACAAAATGATGCCTCATAAGATGCATCTTATCTTTATCCAAAGGTGTAATTGGGTGGTTGATTATACTGTACATATGAATTAAAAAGTATAGGGCCTTTACAAGATGCAATACATTATATGTGCATTAATCTCTAAAAGCCCAGTTTTGGTGAAAAACATATTGAAAAAAGTGAGAATGTCATCACATTAAAGTTTCAATTTAAGTATGAAAACTGAAAAAAATGGCAGAAATATGCACAGTAGCTCACTCTTTCAAGTCCAGTTAATCAAAGTCAGTACTAGATCAAAAACTCTGCTCCTCACCTCTGCACTCACACTTTTACTGAGTGTCATCATCTTTTGGATGAACATACAGACTAAACTAAAAAGCACTACACTAATCTCCTTTTGCCACACAGAATCAGTTTCCTTGCAGACACAGTACTCACGGAGGATCATTGCACTGTCTGCTCCGGGAGCGAATTCCACCTCCACAAGTTCTGGAGCAAGAGCCAAACTTTGACCATGAACTCCAACTCCCATCGTGACCCTGAGGCTGCTGACTGGATCTCCAGATGCAATGGCCCTTGAAGCACCACTAGATATATGACAAAGACAGTGTTAAAACACCGAAAGAAAGGTCAAATTGTCCAGACTAATGACAGTGGGCTATGGCACCATTTACAGCTTTTTCATTTTCTTTTCTACTTCTACCTTTGACCTTTCTATTGCTGTTCAAAAAGTGATTAAAGCTGATTCAGAGACAATACCTACCTTTCCGGGTGCACACTCTGTTCCATCCACCGGAGGACCTTTTTTGGTTTTACAAAAGTACTGGTTGTCAGGATGGCTGCACCACAGTTGCTTACAAGGATCATAAGTTCGAAACTAAATGAGGAAACAGCAATTATAGTCTTTAGTAACTTTTTTTGTAAATGCAGATGAGAAAACAAACTCATTTATTATTATTTAGTTATGTTGCACTCTGGGAGGAAAATTACATTGACAGTACATTACTATCACACTCTAAATTCAAGATAAGGCACACGTGTGAATGTTATAAATTCCAACTGAAGCCACATTATTGAATTTGGCTTCAAGCTGTTACTTTATTAGATTTTTTCAGGGAATTCCCCGTGTGCAGATTTATTTTGTTTGCACAGTGTTATCACATTACTTCATTGTTATGGCTTACCCTAATCAGGCATAACATTACAACCACTTGTACAATCTAACACAATCCAACACAACAGCTCCGCTATTAATTCTACATTCTCAGTGTTTTGACCTCAAAACATTAGAGACACCTCGGGGACCTTGTTTTTCTGCTGATCAGGGGAGCTGTAAAAAAATAAAACACAATCAATATTTGTTGATTACACGTGAAGGACTTACTGCAGTGCACATTTTATAGCCAACACCAAAATCAAAGCGGCACTGCTCATCCATTGAATAATTGATCCCAGGGAGCTCAGGAAGCTTTGGCCACTTGTGTTCAAAGGGATCATCCAGTAGGCAATCGTAGGAGCTGAGGAAGATATGAGAATAATAATGCTGTCACCTGTAAGTCACTTTGGATGAAAGCATCTGCCAACTGACTAAATGTAATTTTAAATGTGAAAAATGTCACAGAAGCTGTAATACTGAGGAGCATTACACATGTAATGTGAGAGAAAATGAGAAATCATGAAATGGGACAAATAGAACGTACTGAATGTATCGATTGAGTTCCTGTTTACTGCAGCGTGACCAGTGATAGCGATGGAAAGCTGCTTGGACAAGTGGTGCCATAATGCTGCCCATACTGGTCTCATCAGCACATCGATTCCCCTGGCCGTCATGCTCCATTCCTAACCTGTTGCAGGAAAAACACTTTACTGAACATGAGGTTTTGAGCAACACCACAGGAAACAACTAATCATTTTGTTGTTATATACATCCAATCCCTTCTCTATAAAGTTATAGAAACACATGCAGTGTGCATGCAAGTGCTTATATGCTATTAAACCACTGACAAGTGACACCACTGTAGCTTAAGCAAAGAGCAGCTATTCAGCTGCTTAACCTGACACTATATTGTATACAGTGCATTCAGGAAGTATTCAGTCCCCCTTAACTTTAAAATTTTGTTATGTTATAGCCTGATACTACAGTTGTTAAAATTATTTTTTTCTTAGAGGCCCATAATGAGAAAAAGCAGAATTTTAGAAATGTCTGTAAATTTATATTAAAAAATGAAATATAACCTGAACTTAGGTATCCAGACCCTTTACTTTGCACTTTGTCGAAGCACTTTTGGCAGCAATTGCAGCCTTAAATCTTTTTGGTATGACGTGACAAGCTTTCCACACCTGGAATATCTGCCATTCTTCTTTGCAAATTTTCTAAAGCTCCATTAGGTTGGATGACCATCAGTGGACAGACATTTTCACGTCTCTCCAGAGATGTTCAGTAGGGTTCAAGTCAGGCCTTTGGCTAAGCCACTCTATGACATTCACAGAGTTGTCCCTAAGCCATTCCTGTGTTGTCTTGGCTGTGTGCTTAGGATAATTGTCATGTTGGAAGTTGAACCTTTGGCCTACATTTACAGTTAGTTATTTGATGCTTTTATCCAAAGCAACCAACAGTACTTTGTTGAAGTACTTTTGGCACCAGTCTGACATCCTAAGCGCTGTAGAAAAGGTTTTCATTAAGAATATCTCTGTATTTTGCTCCATTTGCTGTAGCTTTCTCTGAACCCTGACAGCTCTTCTAGTCCCTGCTGCTGAAAAACACCCCCACAGCACGATACCGCCACCACCAAGTTTCACTGTTGGGATGGTATTGGGCATGTGATGAGCAGTGCCTTGTTTCCACCAGATTTAATGTTTAAAATTGTTGCCAAACTGTTCAATTGCTACAGTGATGGTTGTCCTTCTGGAACTTTGTCCAATCTCCACACAGATTCTCTGGAGCTCAGTCAGAGCAGTCACCTCTCTTATTAAGGCCCTTTTCCCCCAATTGCTCAGTTTGGGCAAGTGTCTTCCAAGGGCTTCCATTTGATAATTGTAGAGGCCGCTGGAATCTTTAGTGCAGCACAATTATTTTATTTTATCTAGCTATTTATTTATTTTTGTAGCCTTTCCCATATCTGTGCCTTGCAATAATCCTGTCTTTGAGCTCTGCAGGGATTTCCTTTGACCTCATGGCTTTTGCTCTGATACAATATGCTTTGCCTCTGCTTCTATACAGAGATGTGTGCCTTTCCAAATCTTGTCTTTACTGACTGGCCCTTTTTATGTAGTTCCATCTGGTGTCAGATATGTTTCCACGCAAGAATAATATCCCTCGGTTCTAAAAAGAAAAAAAGACTGTAAAAGTGCAGGCAAGTCTACGGGGCCATCATGTGGCCATCTTCTCTATAATTGGTGTTTTGTGGAGTTGAGCACACACCACAATGCTTAAGACAAGGCTCAGCAGTGTGTGTCCTTTTACCATTCCCCAGCTGCCCTCAACAATATGCCTACACTGTGTTAATGTTTATTTTTTTCCTACAGTATTCAAATTTACATTCTCTTTTATCCTGAGTCATTATAAGCTGAAGCCTATCTCAGTGTGCACTGGCAGAGAACACATCAGAGGGGTAGCTAGTCAAAAACGTGTTGAAGAACAATATTCACACTTTATAGGAATTTATAGTTTTCACTTCACGTATGCATGTGTCTGAGTAACAAAGCCAGAACAACTGGCGGAAACCCGTGCATGAGGAGACAGACAGGATCCAGCTGGTCAGGTCTGGTTTTAACTTTGTATTGACTACTCATGACTACTGTGAGAAGACAAATGTAGAAATGACTAAAACAGTGTGCTGCACTAATGCACATGTAACAATTCCAACAATTTAAATAATGACAAGTTAAAAAAGATAAATAGGCAAACTCTGACCACATCTGCAAGACAAACAGAAGATATATTATAAAAAGGCTGGAGTTTTGTGTAATGAATACATCCATGAAGTAAAATTCATGAATTACATGGCAAGGAGACACTTGGAATTAAACTGGATATAGATGAACAGCTGTTCAGATCTTTCCTGAAGCAATTAAAAAAATCTATTTTCAGAATCCACAGGTGCTACCCAGTGTGTCCCTGGCACAATTAAAGGCAGCAATACGCACTGGTACATTTTCACAGTGAGATTAAATTCACCCACAGTAGTTTTTCACTTTCAGTTTTCCTTTGCCTACTGAGAATAATTTAGAAGGTAATTAACTGCCACACACCTGACACCTTAAATAACTTTAACAGTTTGATTGATGAGGTGAAACTCTAACAAGTTACTCATTGGATTGTTTAATAAAGCATTTAAGACATTTTGCTTTTGAAAACTATTTTACAAGGCTGAATTCAAGCTTGTGAAAACGCTGTATCTGCACATGCATGTATTTCAGGCAGGATGAGCATAATGGATGACAGTTTCCACTACACTTTTAACCTCAAATCCAATGGATCAATCCAAATATAACCCTGATTTTGTTTGCATGCACTGCACAGTTGTTCTGTTGTTATTGCAAGAGGACACTGTTCACCAAGGCTTGTTGCAAAGCTTGTCACTTTTGGTATGTATGCTTTTATTGTCCAAGATAAATCTTCAGAGTATGTTTTTAAACCCACTGGAAACAATTTAAAAAGGACTTGCGTCTCAGAGTCAGATGAAGTCATTGGGTTAATCATGTTTTTTGACCAGGTTTCTTAGAACAAATAAGCCTCTGCGCCTTTTTATTCTTAGCAAATGAAGAGTCAGTGACCTTGTTTTGTATGATGCAATCAGGTCAAATCAGGTCTGTCTGGGCAATTTTAATGTTCATGTTGCACCAGGGGTCTGAATTCACAGGTGTTAGTTCATAAGCCTTTTGTGCCCCATTAGAGGAGAAGTCAGTCTTACCAGTACTCATAACTCAGTTTGACGAGCACAGACTGATGAGTCAGACTGCAGCTCAAGTACAAGATCGCAGCCTGTTGTTACCTTATACTACAGACTCCTTGCAGTGGATACTCAAAATGTATTGTAGTTTTAAATGTAGTTTTGATTCCCAGTAATTTGTCTACATTTTACTGCTAATGCAGTAAAATATCAGATATGTAATGAATATGTTATACAATTAAATACTCGACAACTTGAGGACTTTCAAAGGGGAACTTTTTTTCATTTTGGTAGTTTGTAGATGTATTGGATTGCATTACACTGTACCTAATAAAGTGGACATAAAATTTCAATACTGTACACATTTCTGTGTGGCACTGATACATTAGTTTGCTGTTATTTCCAACAACAGAGCTGAATAAGCTCATGTTTTCCAGGCTGAGTCTGCACGCTCATGGTGAAGCAACCAGATGTTTTCTTTCGTTAAGACAACAGAACAGACTCCTGCCTTTGATTACAGGCTACAGTCACTATGCAAAACTATAGGCATAATTGGATGCTGGTCCTTTTATCATCATGCCATTACTCACACATGGCCGGTTTCATGAGCAACCACAAAGGCAGAGGAGAAGCCGTCTTCATGGTTCAGAGTGCAGCTTCTCAGTGGGTGGCACATCCCTGTCACTGGAGCGTAACCTGGGCAACAGAAAAGACCACACAGCCCTAATAATCAAGTACCAGGATGAATGTCATGACATTCACATACAGTGCTGATGATTGAGGTAGGAAAATATCTCTCAATGTGACATTATTGAACTTATTGACCTATATATTATGTAATTCCTGTCATTCTAAGTCTCAGTCTTTTTGGCGTGTGCCTGGCTGTCGGACTCAATCTGGTGTACAGCACATTTTAAAAAGAAAAGACTGTGATGGTAAAACCCACGTACAGTATTCAGAGAGGGGAAATGCTTTACTAAATGAAGGTATCTGTACATGATGTCCTGCAAATACATTCAATTAGGGGTGATGCTGCATCCGTGATGTTTGTGCAAAGTTTGCATTCAAAGCCAGATGCCATTCAGTGATTATGGATTATACCTAAAACTAAAACACCTTAAAAGCACCTTGATTAATGCTATTGAACAGTGGCTTGTGTGTAGAACATCTCCACACTATACATAAAGAATGTCCTGAAGTAAACAGCAAGCTCAAAAGCCTGTGATCATTATCAAGCAGACATCTTCCCAGCATCGCAATATTTCACACAGTTCACCAGGACAACAAACTTTTAAGCAAAGCACAAACACTGAACATAACTCGATCAAGAGGTGTGCAGCGATTCAGCCTAGCACGTTTGGTTTGGTTCAGAAGCACGCTCATTCCAGCCTGCTTTGGCAATTTTCAGATAATTTTCATGCTTTCTGACCATCAGAAGACTTTTTGGCATGCAGGTAAAAAGCAGAAAAATGCAGCAGACAGGCAGCTGACGTTAAAGATTCTTCAAAAGCATGTATATGAGGTTATTTTTTGACTTTGTGAAGGTCAGTTTTTGATCTATTTGCTTGATGGACATATTTAGTGCTGTGAGTGAAATAGCAAAACATGAAAGCAGCTGGTGAGTATGACCCTTTATCTTAAAGGTAGATAAAAGGAAATTGGGAGAATGCAGATTACATTCCCATAAAGTGGCCACTGGGAGCTTTGCACATCAAAGCAAAAAAAAAAAGGCAGCAGCAGCAGGGTCAAAATTTTCTTTCTCTACATTTGATGTCATAAGTGAGAGAAGAAGTAGTCTTTATCGTGATAAACAAACAAATAAAGAACATAGTGCACAGAATGTAAGTCAGTCAACAGATCAAAATCACTTGAAATCATTAACAGTGCAAGAAAATTTGTAACTCAAATCTCCATTTGCTTTACAACTACGCCATAAACCGGATGGAGTTTCTTCTATTTACCCCACAGCCTAATATCTGTATTTGGATATAGAATTTACCATCTCACAGCTAAACTTTCACAAGAGTGTGTGATGTCTCCTCGTGGCCCTAAGACACAGCACAGAGTCCACCCCAACACAGTGCAAGGTGCCATAGAAACTGGGCTTGTTATGAGCACAACATAACAGCAGCCATGGCAACATACAGAGGTGTGACAAGCAAACCAGGTAGCCTCAGGTTGTCCACTAAACATGACACATGTGCTTTGAAAGTTAAAAATATACACAGGTCAATACAAGATACCTGAATCCAGTTTCTCTGTTGGTTTCGCTGCTCTCTTCATCTAGTTCTAGTTCATAAGGCTAAACTGACAGAACATGTATGGTACATAACTCCTTTTAGTTAATACATACATGTATTATTAGGATTAATCAGAATTGTCTACTTATTATTTATAAGTGAAAAAAAGTTAATAAACTTAAATAAACATTAATAAACATTTCTGTTTTTTCATCTACATGCCAAAAACCTTCTTCAGCAATATTGATCAAAATTTTTTATATCCAGGGTGGCATCAATGTCAAGTCAGCAAGGTTTTGGAAAGCTACTCAGTAATTTTTTTGTAAGGTTGCCATTGGCAGAATTGAGTTCATGACCTCAGCCGCAGCCTTTACTTTTAAGTTTCCATTGGCCTTACCTGGGCAAGACTTGAAGCCAACCCCTTTGTGAATGGAAGCAGATATCAGCATTCAGTCTGCACAGGCCTCGATCGAGAAAAATACAGTACCTTGCATACCTGCGGGACCAAAATCTTGCCTTGTGAGGAAGATGGCGTGGTCATGGTATTCAGCATGGTCGGGGTCACGGCGCTGCTGCGTGTTTGCCCACCGGCACACCTGCTCCAGGCTGCGGGATGGGTTGCCACGCTCAATTAGGCTTACAGACTACAAGATTTCAAGGACAAGCGAGAGCATTGTTCAAATGTTAAACGGACACGTAAGACCTTTCACAATAATACTCAACACTCTTAATTTGAATTATACTTACAATTAAGTACAATTAATTAAAATAATCAGCAATTAGCTGCCAGCAGAATGGCACAGTATGAAACTAAATGAAGTCCAAATTTCTGGTTGAATGGCACTTAATGCAAATGTGTGTATACATAATTGAAGCCTAAAAGACAAGATCAGATTTTGTTTCCTTTTGTGGTCAAGATGTAAAAGCACCAACATAAAAGTGATTAAAATCTTACGTTTTGCCTTCAGTGTTATAAAAATCCACAACATTTGACAACAAAACTCAAAGATGAAATGGAGTTGTGACTGACAGCAACAACACTGCTTGTACACAGCATGTGTGAGGCCAGGAAAAATAAAAGCATCTGGGGGAATTGGCAAAACATTTGTCTTCTGCCTCCCGGTGAGTGCTGCAGCAACAGTTGGTGACACATTCAACATGTCTGAGCTCATCTAATTGGCGTAAACAGTATCTCTCTGCTTTGGCAACCAAGCTACAGAGAGCATCAGTCAATTACATAGATTAAATGACACTAGAGGAAAGATGTACATGTAAGTGCAGCAAGTGACTCACCGGTGTCTTTCGTCATTCTATCTGTGAATTTGTACTTCATTAGTACAGTGCAGTCTGCTAACAGTCAAGGTGACGTTAACAACAACAGGTGAGGAAAAATACAAATTAATGTGTATCTGCAGTGCAAATGCAAACACTGACACTGCTCACCTGTCGATACCCAACCATAATCATGCGGACAAGGACTATGTTGATGTTAGTTCCCAAAGATTCATCATGGTAGATTTCATCAACCTGAAAAGAAATGAACAGCATCTGTCACAAGTGGATGGCACAATGCATTTGATACAGGAGACTGAGGATGTGTCACAATACTTAGCCTGAGACCACATGCCCTAAGGCAGAGCATTAATACAAACAAACAGCAGTCAAAGTCTGTGGGAAAAAATACAGTGCTTCACCTCAAATCGAAAACCGTGTAAGAGTAGGCTGAATTTCGACTGATCTTTGCAAAACAATACTAGAGGTCTTCGGGTTCATTTCTAATCCGAGGACTTTCCAAGGCATAGAGTGCTGAGTAATAAACAGGTGCTTATTGCTACATAGGTACAGAAAAGAATGAAGACATGAATTTTTACTTTTCTAACAAAGCATAAGGGGTGAATATTTATTTTCCTGTAAATCAGTCATTTCTAGTCTAACATTAATCAACTCTTAAATTAAGTCATTTAGTTTCACAAAGCACTTTTGTAATTATTCGTTGTTACTGACACAAACATACAGTATGTTTTACACATGGGATTCCTAATCATGTGAGCTCACCTAATCCAACAACCTACCAATTTAAAACTAATTATTGAAGGGCCAGTATTTTCTCACTTAATTCTTACAGAAGTGCAAAGTGAGCTACTGAAGAGTTATTGTATTTTTTCAAAACTTCACCAAACAATTTAAGCATGAATCACAATGAGCACTGCAACATGAAATCCACACTCACAGAGCTTAAAATTCTGTTGGATGAATGGCCAATGGTGAACTGAAACTTGAGATTACAGCGTTGAGAAAACTAATAATACAGTATGCAGTTTAAATCATTTCTCTTTTGAATTCTGTGTCAATTTGGCAACCGTGGTGACATTCTTTGTTCTCAGCTGCAGCTTAAGTTTAGTTTTGATTTCACTTATTCTCCTCTGACTGCTCCTTCTTCATAGCAATGCCAGCCAAGGCTCATAATTCTTGCAGTATGTTAAGTTGTTCAGTATGGCAAAACAACAGACAAATTATAATCATAACATACATATAAATAGATTATTACACTATTTGAGATAGTCTTGTTAAGTGATACTGATCACAACCCAAAGCACAGTTAATTCCTTATGTTGCCAAAACGTTACTGCAAAGCAACTGTCAGAAACAGATGAAGGAAACAATATCTTTGACACATTTCCATCTGGATTTCACCAACAGTGATACTGAGAAATTGCTCTGGTGCCAGCCACAAATGATCTCCTTATGAGTGTAGACTGGTTGTCACACAACTGTAATATCCCTTTAACTGCAGCTTTTAATACCCTCGATGATGCCAGTTTACTTGAGAACTTTGGGCACTGGGTGACCATAAATGAAACTAATTTAAATTGTTTTTGTTCCCTTGCAACAAGCTGTTTAAAATGGCTGCTCAAGATTCTGATTTTCCCTTTATTCAATCTGTGTGGTGTCCAGGAAGGCTACAATAGTGAGTCCAGTTAATAATGGTACCCTACTGTATGTTCATTTAACAATGCACCAGGACTTTCTGGAAATTAAAGGCTGATTTTGATTTGCAAAAGTTAGTTTGTTGTTTTTTGGTCCATGTGCCTAAACTTCAGGTCTGTACTCTAAATATAAAGCTTCACACTGAAACACTTTTTTGACTTTTGTCAGGCTTGCTGGTGTTAGTTTCTCATCTTTATTCGAAACCAAATTAGTCACCTACTGGCTGTAACGCTAAACTTTGTGTACAGACATGAGCGTGTATTCAAACTGTTGTCAAAATTATAGTTTCAACAAAGAAATATAGTCACTCATGCCTTTATTTCCATCTTATTGACCATTAACTTTTTTTTATTGATTTAGTAAAAGCTAAACTATTAATTTTCCCAACTCTTGCTGTCTCCTATTTTCATAAATGCCTTTTTTTAATGAAGATGTTTTATACCTTGGAATGTATTTCCAATGGGTCTCTGTAAAGCCTGCATTACATTCATCCCTGTACATTCATCCCTGTAAGAATATGTCTGAGTTGTTTTTCACCATTTGCAAGTCCGGTATTTATCCAGTTTATCACGATACATTGTAGAATGATATATATAAATATATATATATATATATTTGTTTTTCTTTCAGTTGTGTTCTTGACACAGCATTTTCAGTATAACGTAGCAGTAGGTATTTTTTAATTGTTTTGTAGTTTTATATGTTTTTGTCAACTGCTGTTGAAACCATAATGTGGAAAGTTATGTGTAAATATCAGCTACTACTACTACTACTATTACTACTACTACTACCACTACTCATGTTACAAGTCTGGTGCTTTAATGAATACCACATCAGAATCGTTGGACAGCTGTGATGTTATTTCTGTCTATTAGCTTTAATCTCTCCAGCTGTTAATGGTAAAGGTATATGCCAAGAAAGCATTCATACAGCTTCAATGATGTATAAACAAACAGATGCTGATAAAGATCAAAACCAAACACACTGTGTGTTTCAGGCTACTTCAGTATCTGTCACTGTGCTTGCTCATAAAAGAGACGAATGCCCAGAATATCTAGATATGGTAAACATAATAACTGAGTAGAACAGCTAGTTTTCTCTGGGTAAAAATTAAGCAGAACAAAAGCTCTGTCACTGAAGAAATGTTATTTTGGCTTAAGTCCAAATTTGCTCTGGGATGCAGAGGTACACCGAAGGCATTTAAGCAAATATTCCATTCACAGAAGCCTATTCAGGTCAACAAATGCTTTAAAATAAACTCAAGTGACCCCAGATTTTACTCAGGTTCCTGGACTGGTCTATACTGACCTATATATGTGTCTGTTTATGTTGGACCTGAAGTTCTTGAAAAATGAGGATAGCATCATAAAATATATCATAAATCATAAAAGTTCCATGACGACAAAACACTCAAGTTGCATATAATTTTTTTTCTCACTGGCCTAAGGTCTAAGCACTGAACCTTTAAAAACCTTTGGTTAGTCCTGCTGAGGGATGGGCCAACCCCACGTATTTAGGGGTAATTACAAAGCCAGGAGGAGCACACACAAGGCTGGAATCAGACAGTTCAGGCTGAAAATGAGAGTAGCAGCTGTGGGCTACAGGCGCTAGGTGTCCCTGGCTAGTGTACAGCATCACATCGACAGGGACAAAGCCTGGTCCGTGCTCAAACAACACAGCCATTGTGCAGCAGGCACCTCAGCAGTCACCTTGGCTTCACACAGACAGGATGTTCAGTAATCAATCCCTTAGGGAGAGTTTCTCCAGGTGGTACTACACATGCAGCAGCCATGGAGCAGGGTTTCAGGGATTTGAGGGGGCAGAGCTCCTTCAGACACAGCAAGCCTATGCTTACAAGTGGAACTAAAATGCTTTGACCCTCATTTGCTGCACCTTACTTTCTGGAAGCTGCATGTTTCTCTCATCAAATTACTTTTAGGAACTTTGATTTGACTGTATAACTGTATAACTTCTCAAATTCATTTCTCCAGCCAGAGAGCTACAATCCCAGTAAGTGCTTATCAGAGAGCACTGAACAGAGAGGACTGACAATTACAGAATGTGAACTTGCAGACACTTCACAGTATAGTCAGCCAAGGTCATTAAAAAGCAGACATTTCGTTCGTTGAAGACATCTGGGGATGGAATGTGAATATAATATACTAATTAAGGAAACACATCCTTCCATGTAAGGAGAGCTTGGCTATGCAAGCAGACTTCTGGCACTGATTTTCCCGCACAGCTCCCAGTCAACTTTCTAATTGGTCTAGTGCAGCTAATCAGACCACCATGCAGGGTCCAAATGGTAACTGTTACAGAGTGAAACCAGCACCCTGTGAAAATCTGACTTGGGGGATTTGGACCCAGTAAGTAGATTACGGTGGTAGGAGCTGGTGGAACCTGGTGGTAACGAATGAGCTGAGAGTTTCTTTTTTCTCCCTCATTGGTAATCCATAAACAGCTAGAGAAAGTAGGGGTCTGGTGAAAAGTGTGGCATGGTCTGATGTCCATGAGGACAAGGAGGACATATCTCCACAGCGAGATAAAGACAGAAAACAATCACTAAGCTCATGAGCATTTACATTTCAAGAAAGAATATTTCCAGAGCTTTACTGATTAGTCCATGAACAGAACATTTATCTAGAATTTTTATTTGCATAAACCGGCAACAGGTGATGAGAATGAGAAGAAGAGTCAGAACAGACTTACTATGTTCATAAGCGTGAGAACATAATTCTGCACATGCTCTTTCCCATGGAAGCGCACCACCGAGTCATCCACAGCCAGCAGCACCTCAATGTTGTAATCGTCTTTCTTTGCATGTCTCCTCTTGCGTTCAGATTCAGACAGTTTATGTTCAACGAGGTCCAGTGCTGTGGGGAGGTCTGCGATCCCGAACTCCGCCACTGCAAAATATGACCATTGCATAAAACATCAATTAAAGACTGATGTATGTGTGATATTCCTTATCTGATCTTCCTTATTTCTTATTTTATTTCAGCATGTTAAAACAACTTTAGCAGAGATCAGCAGAAGGAATCCTTTTGGACAGGACTGTGGATTTTCTAAGACTTTCTAAACTCAATATGGTAGCCAAAATGCTCCCTCAAACTCATAAATTATTGGTCTACAGAGTCAGAAGTATATTTCTTCTGCTTTTCTTTCAGCCTAACTATCCATCCATTTTCTGAACCGCTTAATCCCTGTAGGGGTTGCGGGCGTGCTGGCACCTATCCCAGCTATCATCAGGTGGGAGGCAGGGTACACCCTGAACAGGTCGCCAGTCCATCACAGGGCCACATATAGACAAAGACAACCATTTACACTCTCACTCACCAGCCTAACTACAATATGTGTATTCAGAGCATGATCTCAACTGAGCTGGGGCAATTCCAAACAACATTAATCCATGTCATAAAGCACTTTGTCTGCGCTTGTCAGAGTTGAAACACACACTGAATGGTATAAATTGTGTACATTAGGATTTCACAGGCCATAGGACAAAATAGGAGATGAAACATCTTGTGAGATGAGATGTAACGTCAGATGTATTGTCACTGAAAATTGAATTGCTATGATGTGAAAATTGAATTGTTATTATGTGAAACCAACACTAAGGAGGTAATAACTGTAAGAAAAAAACACATCATTGCCAATGCTGCACAATAGTAGTAAATGGTTATCTAATCATTTAATCTGCACCCAAAACACAGTAACAGATGATTAGATGCATGCACCAATTATTTTCCAGCAGTCCTTCAGTAGAAAATTTGCCTTTTATCGGACTTCATTGAAATCTGTCACATTTGTAATGCTCTGCTAAATAAACAACCAAACTAATGAACAAAATACAAGACCTCCTTGATGACTTTCAAATCTAATTGAAGAATGTGTTGACACAGCGAACAGGTCTGATGCAAATTTAAACGTCCATACATCATAAAGACCTCTTATGTTCCTCAAAGCCAAGAATTACTGCAATCTTACTTGCACAATTTGCATTTGACTATATTAAGATAAATTACTATTTTTAATAAGCGGTGGACAAAATAACTGTGAGGAGGGACAGTACTCGAACAGTGTTGGAAACAGCAAAAATATACAAAAACCAAAGACTTTTACTAGCTGGATGCAAATCTAACATTACCTGCATATCTTTATAGAAGAATCTAGCTTGAAAAATTAACAACACATTTTCACCAAAGTGATAAAAACAAAGCAGACAAAAAGAGAGACTAGGAATTTGTGAATGAGTGACTTGATTAAAATTGCGCCTCAGGATATATATACACGAGAGTCAAAGACAGTGGAATAAAATGAATATATTACAGCCACAGGCGCTGAAAAATTTAGTGAATTAGTGAGTATAGTCAGAGTCTTCCATCAGCTACTCAAGCCATTATTGTTGCAAGAAAGAGATAAGAAAGGAATTCATGATGGAGTTTGGATCCAGAAAAGAGATTACCATCCCTCTCCTTAGTGGATCTTTCCCCAGTCCCCAGTACCACAACTGGAGTTCTGCATCCCTCACTTAACTAGCCAGTTTAGTGAATGCTGCCTCTACCTTTAAGCCTTAGAAATAGAGAATGATAGCAGTTGAAGCTGCAGTGACCACACAGGTGCAAATAATTTCTGCTTATATTTTTAATTAAAGCAAACTTGTAGATACTTTTTTTCCAAACACTGGTTTCAATTCATTTCAGCACAGCATGTTCTTAATATAAGTTAAAATAAGTAGCATAGTCCATTTAAGTAAATGTCTGCAGTACTGATGTTTTGCATTTAAATATCACCACACCACAGTGTATAAGGTTATGTAGCCCCCAACCAATCACAGTGCCATGGCGTGCCTTTAATGCTGTGGTTGAGCAGTGTAACTTCATTAGATATTTTATATTCGCTGTTGTTTGTCTGAGGAATCTACTAATAGATCTTTGTATCAGAAAAGAAAGGAAACCAATGCAGCAAATGCATCTGAACCACTGCTTTCAACATACTGATTTGTGTATGATTATGCTCTATAATTACTTTCTGTTGTTTATTATATGCTTTTGTGGCTGTTTTCGTGAGAGAGAAATTTCCCTCTTGAGGGACAATGAAAATGTATATGATTATGTCATCTCCAATTATACCGGGTTTGCTTTTTATTATGTTACACTTACTTAAACAAGCACATCCACACACAACCAAATCAAACATAAACACACAGAGTGCTTTTTGTTTCCACTAACGTCACACTCTCTCTGCTCGCCCACCTTCATTGTGGAGGTCCTCCCTTCGCTGGCCTGTCTCCCGCTTGATGGCTGACCTGCGGTAGACCACATGCACACGCCCCTTCACTTCCACGTCCTGTTGGCCTTTCTCGAGAGGCTCAATGAAAAACTCCCCAGTATCAGTCCGGATCAGACCTGCCTGGAAAAAGAGGGCTACAAATTAGTGCACCCTTACTCCACTGGAGCCAGTAATTATAGTGTGCCTGATCAATTGGAAGATTTAGAGAACAGCTGGATATGTGCAATGACGCAGGTAGACACAATTTGGGGCTCCTTAGTGCCTTTGCCAAGACTTACTGAGCGTCACCATGATTTCACCCTGAATGAGTTGATGGGTCCAATTCAATTCAGTTAAATTCAGCTTTATGCTTTGTTAAATGAATTCACAGAAACGCACTCTGCAGAATATAACACAGAATTTCATATAATTCCATGCCTGTGCTGAAGTTTTTCAATTTACTTTTTCATATTCTCCATTTCTCTCAACCTGTGTAGTGTGCTACTTTTGAATTAGCATTTCTGATCCTTTTTATATCCTACCTGCACAGAGCAGTTACAGGCATGCTGCTTTCACATGAAGGTAAATATACAGGCAGGAGGATATTATTAGTTTTACAATGAGTTTGTGCACACTGAGGTGGGCATGATGATCTTTCTGTTACCCTTTCTTATTCAAAAGCCAGCCCTTCTTTTAGTAGCACTCAATTATGAGTGAGGAAAACTGTCACATGTGCTAAGCAGGGTTTCTGGCTAAGTACAAAAAATGCAATTCTAGAAAGAAGACCTTGATTTTTAATTCTATGGCTCAGGGATCTTAAGCTGACATTTACTGTTGACTTACATAACTGTAATAATTCTGCTATAGCTGCACTGAAAATATTGTTTTGTGTTTCAACATCAGAAATACCCCATAAAACAAAACACTGCAGTATTTTTTATGTGCATGGCATACTAGTATGTGGTTTGACACTTAAAAATGAAAAGGGATACCACTCATCCACTGTGATAAGGCAGTTTTAAGTTTCTTTGTTCCGTCCGTACTGTGGCTGAAGGGTAATATTAAATGGGCTGCAGAGGGAAGCTGACTTCCAGCTGTGATTGACTCTTTTAGAATGCAAAACATCTTGATAAAAGCATCTATGCACACAACAGTTTAATTTAGAGTAGTACAGCTTAAAGATTTCATAATGTTTCGTTTAAATCAATCAGCCTACTTTCTATTTTTAAGACCTTATTTTGTGTGCAAAGCTGAGTCCTTAGCTGATTATTCTTGGACAGACATTAGTAAATAATAAAGTTAATAAATTGTGTGGAGTGGAGGACAATTTTAACTATGCCATTGCCATTTTGTTTTAAACTGTTTTTCAACATTTCAACCCTTATCCTGTATATATATATGATATATATATATATAAATATAATCTGTATATATTTTTGGACATATTATCTGCAAAAACATATAACTAATAAACCAAATACACAGTATTGCACGGTGAATCATTTATCTTGTCACTCTGTTTAACACAATGACAATGTCTAAGGGACACCTAACTACTCTATGACAACACTATGTTAAATAGCAACTGTAGTTTGTTGTGTAGCAGGGAACAGGAAGAGCTTTTGTCCAGAAAACAGGTGTCTGCTGCGGCTGACATGATTAGAGTGATCAGTAAAAGTGGGGGCTGAAAACAATAATGAGTTAAAGGAGGTGTAAAATTAAAAAATGAAAAGATGAAACAAACTGCATGTGATGGTATTTCTTTGCGGATCACTATAAGTGATCCATTTCACGTAAAAGTCATCATGTGATTTATTGTAAAAGTGTTGATTAGTAGTTGCATTTATTACTTATAGTTGTTAAGAGTGTTTTGTTTAAGAAAAAACTCAGCTCTCTGTTGAAGGCTGACATATTCAATCAGCAATTGTACAAAGCTCCTGCTGATATCCACTAGAGTATGTGCCCCCATTTATCCTGAGCTGGGTCAGCGGAGGATAGAGAGTATCACAGCCCTGACACTGGGACAGAGGCGGGTCTGCTGGTCACCTCAGATGACCAGGTAAAATATTTTTGTACTTATCTGGCATACTGATGGACAAGTTGTGTGACATAGAAACAGACAGTTTTTCAGTGAGTAACTGTCATGTTAACAATAACTATTAATTGTTTATTAAAACACATTTTCACATAACCCAAAGTGAGCTAAATGAAATAAAAGCAGTGTTGCACCCTTAAGCAACCAAACAAATCTGACCACGACACATGTTGCCATCTTGTTCCTTTTAGCCTTAATAAAAACAAACTGCGTTATCCGAATATATAGCAAATAACATTTCTCATAGTGCTGCTCCTAACTAAGGAAAAAAATCTATCGAGCCTATCATTATCCTCATGAAGAAGGCACACCAAGAAGATTTTGGCAAGAATGGGTGTATTTACAGCTGCAAAAAGAAATCTAAATACAGTGCAATAAAGACAATAATATGCCAAAAAAACACACATCTCAAACTCCTCAGTGTGCTGTCTCACAGAACAGAGAACAAAAGCAATGTGAACTTAAGGGTGGACATGTGACAGTTAAGTGCAGAGAGGAGTGAAAGAATCTGTCCAGCCCCTGACCAGGAAATGCCAAGTAAGACATGCTCGAATACTTCCTCTGTGGTCTCTTATTTCAGCAGTGGGTGGAACAAAATCTGTGAGGAGAGAGAGCAACAGCATCTGGAACAGGGGAACCAAATGTAAACATACTATGTACACTGCATGGTAAAATCTGGACTAGGCAATGGAATAGGTTTGCCTTTAGAAGTGGGAAGAAGGCACAAAACGTACTGGGCTTTCAATAGTTTTGTGGTGATTTCTGTATTGTGATGGCATTTAAATACACTTATATTAAGTATTACTTAGTCAAAATCTAAAAGCAATCGTGTATTTTCAAATTTTAAATCAATTACTATGTTAAAAAGCAATGCCTTGACTCTCATTTATTACTAGTTTTGGAAAATTCATCATACATCACAATTTAGAAGAAAACATTTCCAAATACTTGCTAGTTGCAGCTACTAAATTCAACGATTTGACACATTTCTCTGTTTAACATCACGTCAACTATTGTTAAGCATTTTTTAGCCATGGGCAACACGCATTTAATCGTAACAGAAAAACAGCAATAAGGTATCAAATTGGTATCAAATTTAGCACAGAAATGCATGGTACCTAGAGTATTCATTTTGTGAGGCTTTACTTTCAATTTAGTGATACCGGTCAATTTCCTAGATTGTCAACTATGTTGTTTTATGACCAAATACTTGCAAAATTAGTTAGTTTTGGCTTTACTTTGTGTTTACTGCTAATTAGAAAATGATAATGTGCTAACATGTTAAACTAAGATAGTAAACACAGTAAACATTACATCATAGCCGTTAGAGTTATTGTAGACTTGTTAAAAAATAAGAGCTGAGTCAGTAAGCTTGTCTTTTCTCTGAGCTTTTCTGAAGCTAAGACAGAGAGGCATTCTGTCACTGTCACTGTACAAAAAAAGCAAATATAGTTAACTATTAACGACAGCAGTGCTCTAAATTCCACACATCAGTAAGAGCAACTTTGAAGGCACATATTTACTGTACGTAATCAGCTTCTTCTTTATGCTGTGCAAACTAGCAGCTGGAGACTCCACCTGCTTAGTTCAGCACACACACCACAGTCACTTAAACGCTCCTGCTCGTCTAGTTTGATACTACTTAAGCCATAAATTAAAAAATAGATTACATAATGTTTTAACCCAGAATACGTATTCCAACAACGTCACAATATGCTATTGTCATTAATTTGTTGCAATAAACATAAAACGTGGTCTTTTTACATCATCTTCAAAGGTAACATGCCATACTGTACATAACATACAGTACAAATACAAATTATACAGGCTTAAGCTGCAGCGTGAAAAGAAATCAAAGTCCAATACGTCATTCAAGAAGCTTATGCTGTAATTTGTGGCAGGTTCTTTAAAAACATGTAATTTTGGAAGAGAAAAAGTAACAAACTCTATAATAGGCCTGACCTACACTAGAGATTTACAACACACCAACACTAACAGTCAAGTACTACGAATTTAGCGTCTCAATATAATACAATAAATATAATAATAACCATACACAAATCAATTAGAATATACAATCAACCTATTAAAAAAACAAATGAAGATGAACAAGGATAAAGAAATTAGACTTCGGACACAGTACTCATCAGATAGAGCCAACATGTAACATGTTGGTGTTGATGAATAAAGCCTTCTGTAGTAAAACCAGAAAGATCAATAAGCCAGTGAGTAAATCATTGCTGAGTGCTGCTGGACTCAGCAGAGTTGCAGGTTTGAAAATAGTTTGAGACAGGTTTTGGGAGGAGGGGATTACTATTTGATTCCTTTTGATCAGCTTTCACATCTCACAGTGCTGGGCCACAAAGGCCAAGCATAGCTGTGATCAAGACAAGGATAATGAAGAGAAAATTGGGCTGAAACCAAGAAGGAGAAAAAAAATACAATAATTTAGACATTTAGCAGTCGAGTGATTAATTGAAGCTGAACATTATGCAGGTGCCATTAGTGACTAACTGGCTTTCTTACAAAACCAGTCTGTTTAAAAAAAAAGTACTAGGCCTACTAATAACAGTATTTGCAATAGTAACAGCAGTTGAAAAGTAGTCATAGTAGGAGAAATAGTGAGTTGTTGAAGGAGCAGTTCTAGTGGAAGCAGTGACACTAAGAGTACTATAAGAAACACTATTAGTACCACTGGTACCAAATTTAGTAGTAGTAGAAGCAGAAGTACAGTAGTAGAAGAAGAACGAGCTGTAGCAATAGTAAAAGTGGCAGTAAGAACTAGGGGTGTAGTGTTTCTCTATATCCACGGTTCGATTCAGACCTCGATTTTTGAGCCACAGTTTGGTTCAACATATCTCGGTTTGTGTTATTTTTGTTATTTTTGTCTAAACATGACCTACACCCTGTGCTGTCCCTGAATGCAGCACATCCAACCTGCAGATAATAGACAGATAATAGTAACACAGTTTGCACAGTTTTACTCTCTTAATGTAAAGATAGTTCCCCTTAATAAATATCAGATATCTAAAGAACAAATCAAATTTGCGAGCGTCAGGGAGCCACTACTATAGACTCCAGCAGGAAGAGTTTTGAGTTGTATTAGTGGTAGAAGTTGTATTAGCAGAATATATAGCAAAAGAAGTTGTAATAATAATAAGAAGAAACAGCAGCAGCAGGAGTAGAAGGACTGTGAAAGTAATAATACTATAGTAGCTGCGGTAGTACATGAAGAGATAGCAGTAGAGTACTAGTAATAGTTATCTTGCAGAATTACTAGATACAGTACTAGAAGTAGTGGAAGTACTAGTTCTAGTTGTGGTACTATAGTTGAATAAAAAGTAGTTGTGGTGGTTAAAGTAGAAGTAGTGAAAGTTGTAGTAGCAGTAGTTTTATTAGAAGATTCAATTGTTGTGACAGTTATTAACACACAACCTAAAAGACCTGGTTTAAGGTTATGACTTGGTTTGGGGGTTAAGGTAAAAATTAGATGTAACCTAGGGTTACAAAAATGTTAAGTTACACATTTAGTTGTGGTTAACAGTAGGGTAAGAAGCTATAGCATGCATTATGTCAACATCCTCACAACTATATGAGGACACAGTGTGTTTGCATACCCTGTATTACAGAGTGTGTCTGAATGAGGCAGATATACTGTAGCTGCTGAAAATAGAGGTTACACTGAGAGGAAACAAATCACATTATTGGCTGGGATGTTGGGCTTCCACTGATGGAGCTCTTCATTTAGTGACTTCACCTTCGTGCCAGCAGATTACTGGAACACCAAAGAATATTGGAATACTGGACTGGGACCAGCACTTTGCAGGATTCCTGCAGAAAGTCGTGAATAGAACAATTTATGCAAGCATTTCCATCTCCAATGGATGGAAAATGCCCCCCCACCCCTCACACAAAAAGTAAGCCAACTGCTGTCTGTTGCTAGGTGGTTCTCCTTTTTCAACTGATGGACACAGAAATAGCACTCCAGTCTACTGCAGTTATCTGGCACTCGTATTTCCATCACACATGTAATTCAATAAGCCCATCATCTGTGCTAATTCCCAACACATGAGCAGCACCGGTATAGTCATAGCCATCACTCATCGCTCTACAACAATAGTTTATGTTCGTCTGGAGCGCACAGCTGTTGCAACCTTGCAGGAGTTACAGTCAGAGATATAAAGGCTATTATAGATGCCGACATGATGTTCAATAAAATATAAAGTATATTAAATGAAAGTGAAAGTGCAGGTCTGTTTTAGTACGCTAAGTCATTTTGCATTTCTGTGCAATCCCAGCTGATTTTTCTGGCTGCGATATAAGCCCAAATGTGCACAGAGGTGTGATTAGCATGGAATGCCATAAATATTGCAGCTCTGAGCACACAGCAGAACAAAGCCAAATGAATGCAATCAGTTATAGGTGATGTAATCTGTTATTGGTGATGGCAACTCTTTGAGGGAAGCCTCTCCTCAACAACTACACTAATAGCAAAACTTATTGAAGAAAACTGCATGATCAGGAGTTGTGGTCGTTGTAGCGTCTTCTTGAAATCTGTGCACTTCTTCCGAAGAATGCACATGCTGAGAATAAAAAAACATTTCTATGCAATTGCGATATGTATCTGCTCCAGAGCCCCATCAAACACACTTTTGAAGATAGAGTGCTGGTACATAAAGACATGCATTTCTCTACAGAGATTTGACCCACATGTAGTGACTTCAGGATATGATTCACAGTCTTATTCCTTTTAAACTCTGTCCTTTCATCAGACAAGACCATCTTCCACATCAAGCAGACACTTCAGACTAAATAATTTGCCTGGAAGCTGTCTGTGCACCTTAAAAATGCTCCTGAGCACCCCTGCATGTACAGACAGGTCTATGTTTATGTTGGCTTTCATGCAAAGAAACGCATGGATGATATTTCTAAGAGATTGTGACTGTAACCTTTGAAGGGTGAGTTTGCCCAAATCACAAACATCTTCAACCATGTGCACCGAGTGGTATCTAGTCATGCACATAGTTATATATAGTTATATATATGACAATGTGTCACCAGCATAATGTGCAACTAAGTCAAATTCAATGTTGTTTGTGATGCTCAATAAATTGTATTTTCAGCTGCAATGCCTTAAAAATACTTGATAAACAGACTTTGATGTGGTTCAAAACTACTTTCTACTACAGATGAATTGTGATGAAAACAATTCACTTTTTGTGATTTAGTTGAACATTTCTTTGAATAAAATAAATATATAAAACCATCAAGCATCTAACATAAAAGACACAACACACCGAGCACCATAAAGGGACGCAAATACCCATAAATGTCACATTATATAAATATGCTCCAGAGGTAGAACTTACCCAGGTCTTACCTAAATGTTAGGTGCAGAACAGATTTAGTGAAATCCTTGTTTATTATGATGTTTCTTCCATAGTCTAGACTTCTAATGTGCCTAATTAAGCAAAGCACAAAGCTTTAGGCTTTTCCTGGGATTTATATTGCACAGGCTGCAATGACAAAATTAATTTGTTGCCTGCTTTTGGATGTCGTGATTGGTCATTGATCTGCTGTCTCATCCCATCAATACTGACTTTGCCTATACTCCTTCACTACGAATTGGAGCACTGAACAAATCCAGCACGACTGGTTGCTTTGTATCTCATCGTGCAGATGGAAACATGGTTGTACACATGTTGATTTTATTGAAAACAAAAGGTTTATGGAGGAACTAAAGGGAGCTGTGCTACAGTTGGAAGTGATGTTTAAAGCAAACCTATAATTTAGCATTTTCTTTAAATGGATGTTATTATGCCACAACATATTAACATTGTATTCTCCTAAATGAGTACTATTGAGTTATTTTACCCTACTTAGTTTTCAAGACTACTATGTCAACTGTTCCTAAAAATTACAATATCCATAAAAGTCTAAATAGTGTTGCTTTCATTCTGTGACATTGGAACTGCTTTCCAACTAGTAAACTGTTTTCTAACTAGTAAACAGTCAACAGTTAACTTTCAGGTTGAAATTTTGATTGTGAGAAAAGTTTTTTTTTTTTTTAAACTTATTACTACATGACACCTAGCAAAAATGCAGTTAATCTTATCTTCATGAATTAATGTGATTGCATTACATTTTCTAACAAAACAACTGGTCAATGACACTTAACTTAGAATGTAAGTGGAAAGTGTACTGTACTTACATAGCACTTTTCTACC